>JAUCBJ010007939.1:0-31775 GCA_032718475.1 Nemertoderma westbladi
GATGAGTATGATTATCAAGTTAAATTAGTTCGTGAGATTTGGTAACAGTTTATACTTTCGATAATTCAAGCAGTTTACGGTACAGCAGTATCTATCCAAAAATGCCGGTGTTTCTGGCTTAGACAGCAATAACAACAAAGTATCAACTCTAAAACAGTAAGACTGAACACTCTCCTTATGATCGGCAGGAAAGCTACACGTCGACAGGAAAAACCGCCCTGATTGGCCCAAGCCAAACAAAGAACCACGCGTCCAATGGCTGTTTCCATGTCAGCAACCAGCTGCTAGATGTCGTAATATGAATCATCACGGCTAAGCTGTGAAAGGTGGTTGGTGCATTACAAGTTTTTTGTCTTACCATGTCCGCTAAAACACGTATATAGCAGAATGATTTTTATGTCCGTTAAAACACCTGTAAAGGTACCTTGCGGGCGAGGGGAATATATATACAGTTAGGAAACCCTTTTTAGAGTATTCCAGCGCCTGGGGGGGAACTGGCCAGCAAAGGCAAACGTATCAGTTATCCCACAAAAGCTTTTACAGATACACGGCGCCGTACCGGTAGCTGTACCAACCACCAACTACTGGTGGATACCAAGGTATGTAATGGATACACGGAGCCGTACCGGTAGCTGTACCAACCACCAACTACTGGTGGATACCAAGGTATGTAATGGATACACGGGGCCGTACCGTTAGCTGTACCAACCACCAACTACTGGTGGATACCAAGGTATGTAATGGATACACGGAGCCGTACCGGTAGCTGTACCAACCACCAACTACTGGTGGATACCAAGGTATGTAATGGATACAAGGGGCCGTACCGGTAATAACCTACCGGTAGCTGTACTGCATGATAATACTGAAACAAATTACTAAACATCAGAATGTCAATTTATCTAAAATTTAACTATTTATAAATGCTGAATGCGGTACCGGTAATGCCTGATCTATTTATACCTCAGCTTGAGTCTATATGCCTACTACTGATACTGAAACAATATGGTTTGGTACTATACTGTATGTTTCACTACAGTTATATATTTCTGAATTTGTTTTATGTCACTCTTTTTTAATTTATTAATTAAAAACTATTTACTTCCATTTTTCCCACAGTATGTCGTCCGTATTCAGGCCATGGACGGTGGCAACCCAAACTGCCCTAATGACCCCCCCGCCGCTCTGAGTTACATCCGCATTGATACAACTCTACCAACCGAACTTATAAGTGAGTTACTATAATATATTGTAATATGGGCCCCCATCTGTCAATACTAATCGTCCGCAGCCACCGTACTCAACCGTAATGTAGACCTACTTGGCACTTGGTAGTCTTATAAACTTGCAATATACGGAAGTCTCATTCACCCAGAACACCGATTCTAACAACATAAGACACACGGTTGAACGGCCGATCTTACTCACGGTTTGATATCTGTGACCTTTATTAGCAAATAGACATAAATTAACTTATGTTAGTTAGACCTACGGTATATTGTATAATATGGTATAAGTTATGCCGAGTTTTTTTAAATTCCCCTACCAATAGAGGTTCAGGTGCGACTGAGTTACGACCAGGCGGTCGCACTGCAGACTCGTATAGAAGCGGCGTGCAGCAAGGTACTGGAGACCAAGGGCTACGCTACCGGCTCCTGTCACATAGTCGATATCATCCGAGATCAGCTGGGCGTCGCTAGGAGACGACGTGACGTCGTATCTATAGCGAGGCAACTGTTACAACTTAACGAGTTAGTAACTCCTTTTAATCCGATTATAATATAAAAATATAATTTACGTGACTTTACGACAAAAAGTTCAGAAACTCTTTGATTTACTTGATTTAGAACACTGCCAGTATGTAACTCTCTGGCCAGACTGTGACTCATTTATTTCTCCTTATAGGGGCCACTCTGTAACTCTTTGTCTCTACCTTATAGGGGCCAGACTGTGACTCTTTGTCTCTACCTTATAGGGGCCAGACTGTGACTCTTTGTCTCTCCTTATAGGGACCAGAATGTGACTCTTTGTCTCTCCTTATAGGGGCTGCTGCAAAGAGCATTAAGACCAATCGTGCCAGTGGAGTAGATGGTGTTCCCCCTGAGGTCTTTAAAATGCCTGAGTGTTTAAAGCTCATCTATCCCATCATAGTAGACATGTACCGAACAACAAGAGTCCCACAAGAAATGAAAACAAATAAGTTGGTGCCAGTTCCCAAGAAGGGCAACCTAACACTCTATGGTTCTTTTCGGGGAATCTCATTGATCTCGATTGCTGCAAAGCTATACAATAGAATTCTATTAAATCGCATCAGGGATCCCATTGAGAGACTGCTCCGTGGAAATCAGAATGGGTTCCGTAAAGGTCGTGGGACCATGGAACCCATTTTGGCACTTAGAAGGATAATTGAAGAGTTATCAAAAAAGAAAGACAGGCATCTGGCTGTTATCTTTGTTGACTTCTTCAAGGCCTTTGATTCAGTCTCTCGCTCACGTATGTTCAGCATACTTTCATTATATGGGATCCCTGATGAAATTATTGCAGCAATCAGATCAGTATACGATGGTTCGACAACATTTGTGTCTACTGTTGATGGTGACACAGAACCATTTGAAGTGTTATGGGGCGTCCTCCAAGGAGACACACTTGCACCATTCTTGTTCATTATTGTGGTTGACTATGTTCTACGCATGTCCTTAGATCATCATAATGATGATGGGGTGATGATAACTCCACCTACTGGCTCCAGAAGTCGAGGAAATCCTGCCAAGTACCTAACTGATCTAGACTTTGCTGATGACTTAGGAGTACTCTCATAATCACTAGAGGGAGCCCAACGGCTCCTCAGCTCATTAGAACATGCTGCTTCTAGTGTTGGTCTTTTTATTAACTCCAGAAAGACCAAAATTTTGACAGTTAACTTCGAAAGTCCTCAGCAAGTCTCTGATCGGAAGAGCATAAGCTCAAAGGATGGTATGCTTGAGCATGTGGACGACTTCTGTTACCTGGGATCATTGATCCGGAAGTCAGGTGAGGATTTTCGAATACGTAAGGGAAAGGCATGGGCAGCCTTGAATAGGCTTTTCAGGATTTGGAAGTCACCGAGAATTAATCGGAAACTTAAGGTCCGATTATTTAGAGCAGCAGTAGTTCCAGTACTCCTCTACGGGAGTCCATGCTGGGCTCTAACTGCTGAGGACACCAAATCTCTGGATGGCACATTCGCAAGAATGCTACGCCGGGTTCATTGTGTCAAGTACAATGCACACATCTCCAACCAGATACTATATAACATTGGAGGTGTCTCATTGGTTCCCCCAAGCTTGACACTAGAACAAAATCGCCTCCGCTTTGCAGGACATTGCTTTCACCGTGAGGACCAGCCATTGCATAATCTTGTGCTTTGGCAGCCTCATGGAGTGAATAAGCATGGCGGACAGCCCATGACTTTCTTGAGACGCATCTTAAAGGACACTGGCCTTGAAGATGCGGATGATCTAGCAGATGTCATGGGTGATAGGGAGTTGTGGCGGTGCAATTTAGTTGACAAGCCGGCACAGCATTCTTAAAAATGCAGCTTCAATGCAGCATGCCGATCCTAGTAGTAGTAGTAGTATAGGGGCCAGACTGTGACTCTTTGTCTCTACATTATAGGGGCCAGACTGTGACTCTTCTTATAAGTGGTATTAAGGACGACGGTACTGATTCCCTTAGCGGTATAGAGAATGCCGTCAACTACTTTACTCGCGAGGAATTATTGGAGATATTTCGAGCTTCAACAGATGGGACTCCTGCAGACGTCATTGCTAATAGTGAGTGTTGCTTATACGTTACATTATAAATATTACAATGTAAATAATTAACTATATTTAATATTTAGACTAATATACAGTTATCGTATTGTATTTATAGTCTTATATTATGTTACATAATAAATTATGCAATATAATATCTAATGTTGGAGATTGAAATTATTTCCAACACTATTAAATTTTTTCAATTTAATTTAAATAATTTGTAATAATCAAACTGTTTGAAAATTTACAATAAAAAAAAGTATAAAATTAAAATTTTGTTTTTATTGTAAATTCAGAAATTGTTCGATTGATCAGAGAAATAAACAGTTTATTGTTTAATAAAAACAGTTTCGTAAATAAATCTTACGGATTATTTATACTAATTATTATTTGTTTAGACCCCGACTTTGGTGACTTTAACGTGTTGAAAGTGGAGCCGATGGCGGACGCAGGGGTTGAAGATTTCTGGTCATCTGCTGCGGGAATTATATTAATAATTATCATAGTTCTCGTCTGCATCGCACTTTTGGTGCTCATTGCTTTTCTTATTTGGTACTTTTGTTTTAAGAAACGAGGCAAAGCTAGGTTAGTTTTATGATATTAATTACTGTTTTTTTTTGGTCTTATAGTAAAAAAAAACGGACTGCTTTGTTTTTTACCCCCAATGACTATATTGTGTAATAATTGCCTTAATTATTAAGGCCATTTACTTTAGTTACATGTCTTAGTGCAGTTTACTAAAAAATATAGGTCATAAAATCTATCTACTTTAGTAAACAAGTAAATAGATATGGTATTTTGACACATCATCTCATTTAAAACAATATATTTACTATATAGAGTTCGCATATTTATGTAAATTTTAACTAAGACTTTTCAAAATGAAATTTTTAGAATATATAATATCTACTATTAATTTGTATAATTTTTTGCAGCAAGTCGGATAACAAAAAATCAGCTAAGAGTAGCGCAAAGACAGGAGCTGCTGTGGGTGCCAAGCCGAGCAAAGCTAAGGCCACCGGTTCCCAAAGTAACGGAATAAAGAAGCCGGCAGAATCTGGGAAGCAACAACAGCAAGCGCAGCTGAAACAGAAGGGGACGGCGCCAGTGGTAGCTCCGGTACCGATAGTAAGTAACAACAGCACCAGTGGTAGCTCCTGTACCGATAGTAAGTAACAACAGTACCAGTGGTAGCTCCTGTACCGATAGTAAGTAACAACAGCACCAGTGGTAGCTCCGGTACCGATAGTAAGTAACAGCAGCACCAGTGGTAGCTCCGGTACCGATAGTAAGTAACAGCGGCGCCAGTGGTAGCTCCGGTACCGATAGTAAGTAACAACAGCACCAGTGGTAGCTCCGGTACCGATAGTAAGTAACAACAGCACCAGTGGTAGCTCCGGTACCGATAGTAAGTAACAACAGTACCAGTGGTAGCTCCGGTACCGATAGTAAGTAACAACAGCACCAGTGGTAGCTCCGGTACCGATAGTAAGTAACAACAGCACCAGTGGTAGCTCCGGTACCGATAGTAAGTAACAACAGCACCAGTGGTAGCTCCGGTACCGATAGTAAGTAACAACAGCACCAGTGGTAGCTCCGGTACCGATAGTAAGTAACAACAGCACCAGTGGTAGCTCCAGTACCGATAGTAAGTAACAACAGCACCAGTGGTAGCTCCTGTACCGATAGTAAGTAACAACAGTACCAGTGGTAGCTCCGGTACCGATAGTAAGTAACAACAGCACCAGTGGTAGCTCCGGTACCGATAGTAAGTAACAACAGCACCAATGGTAGCTCCGGTACCGATAGTAAGTAACAACAGCACCAGTGGTAGCTCCTGTACCGATAGTAAGTAACAACAGTACCAGTGGTAGCTCCTGTACCGATAGTAAGTAACAACAGCACCAGTGGTAGCTCCGGTACCGATAGTAAGTAACAGCAGCACCAGTGGTAGCTCCGGTACCGATAGTAAGTAACAGCGGCGCCAGTGGTAGCTCCGGTACCGATAGTAAGTAACAACAGCACCAGTGGTAGCTCCGGTACCGATAGTAAGTAACAACAGCACCAGTGGTAGCTCCGGTACCGATAGTAAGTAACAACAGTACCAGTGGTAGCTCCGGTACCGATAGTAAGTAACAACAGCACCAGTGGTAGCTCCGGTACCGATAGTAAGTAACAACAGCACCAGTGGTAGCTCCGGTACCGATAGTAAGTAACAACAGCACCAGTGGTAGCTCCGGTACCGATAGTAAGTAACAACAGCACCAGTGGTAGCTCCGGTACCGATAGTAAGTAACAACAGCACCAGTGGTAGCTCCGGTACCGATAGTAAGTAACAACAGCACCAGTGGTAGCTCCGGTACCGATAGTAAGTAACAACAGCACCAAATGGTAGCTCCAAACCGTTAGTAAGTAACAACAGCACCAGTGGTAGCTCCAGTACCGATAGTAAGTAACAACAGCACCAGTGGTAGCTCCGGTACCGATAGTAAGTAACAACAGCACCAGTGGTAGCTCCGGTACCGATAGTAAGTAACAACAGCACCAATGGTAGCTCCAGTACCGATAGTAAGTAACAACAGCACCAGTGGTAGCTCCAGTACCGATAGTAAGTAACAACAGCACCAGTGGTAGCTCCGGTACCCATAGTAAGTAACAACACCGTCAGTGGTAGCTCCAGTACCCATAGTAAGTAACAACAGCACCAGTGGTAGTTCCAGTACCGATCGTATGTAACAACAGCACCAGTAGTAGCTCCGGTACCGATAGTAAGACAACAGCACCAGTGGTAGTTCCAGTACCGATAGTAAGTAACAACAACACCAGTGGTAGCTCCTGTACCGATAGTAAGTAACAACAGCACCAGTGGTAGCTCCAGTACCGATAGTAAGTAACAGCAGCACCAGTGGTAGCTCCAGTACCGATAGTAAGTAACAACAGCACCAGTGGTAGCTCCAGTACCGATAGTAAGTAACAACAGCACCAGTGGTAGCTCCAGTACCGATAGTAAGTAACAACAGCACCAGTGGTAGCTCCGGTACCGATAGTAAGTAACAACAGCACCAGTGGTAGCTCCAGTACCGATAGTAAGTAACAACAGCACCAGTGGTAGTTCCAGTACCGATAGTATGTAACAACAGCACCAGTGGTAGCTCCTGTACCGATAGTAAGACAACAGCACCAGTGGTAGTTCCAGTACCGATAGTAAGTAACAACAACACAAGTGGTAGCTCCTGTACCGATAGTAAGTAACAACAGCACCAGTGGTAGCTCCAGTACCGATAGTAAGTAACAGCAGCACCAGTGGTAGCTCCAGTACCGATAGTAAGTAACAACAGCACCAGTGGTAGCTCCAGTACCGATAGTAAGTAACAACAGCACCAGTGGTAGCTCCGGTACCCATAGTAAGTAACAACACCGTCAGTGGTAGCTCCAGTACCCATAGTAAGTAACAACAGCACCAGTGGTAGTTCCAGTACCGATAGTATGTAACAACAGCACCAGTGGTAGCTCCGGTACCGATAGTAAGACAACAGCACCAGTGGTAGTTCCAGTACCGATAGTAAGTAACAACAACACCAGTGGTAGCTCCTGTACCGATAGTAAGTAACAACAGCACCAGTGGTAGCTCCAGTACCGATAGTAAGTAACAGCAGCACCAGTGGTAGCTCCAGTACCGATAGTAAGTAACAACAGCACCAGTGGTAGCTCCAGTACCGATAGTAAGTAACAACAGCACCAGTGGTAGCTCCAGTACCGATAGTAAGTAACAACAGCACCAGTGGTAGCTCCGGTACCGATAGTAAGTAACAACAGCACCAGTGGTAGCTCCAGTACCGATAGTAAGTAACAACAGCACCAGTGGTAGCTCCGCAGTACCGTTAGTAAGTAACAACAGCACCAGTGGTAGCTCCGGTACCGTTAGTAAGTAACAACAGCACCAGTGGTAGCTCCGGTACCGATAGTAAGTAACAACAGCACCAGTGGTAGCTCCGGTACCGATAGTAAGTAACAACAGCACCAGTGGTAGCTCCAGTACCGATAGTAAGTAACAACAGCACCAGTGGTAGCTCCGGTACCGATAGTAAGTAACAACAGCACCAGTGGTAGCTCCGGTACCCATAGTAAGTAACAACAGCACCAGTGGTAGCTCCGGTACCGATAGTAAGTAACAACAGCACCAGTGGTAGCTCCAGTACCGATAGTAAGTAACAACAGCACCAGTGGTAGCTCCGCAGTACCCATAGTAAGTAACAACAGCACCAGTGGTAGCTCCAGTACCGATAGTAAGTAACAACAGCACCAGTGGTAGCTCCAGTACCCATAATAAGTAACAACAGCACCAGTGGTAGTTCCAGTACCGATAGTAAGTAACAACAGCACCAGTGGTAGCTCCAGTACCCATAATAAGTAACAACAGCACCAGTGGTAGTTCCAGTACCGATAGTAAGTAACAACAGCACCAGTGGTAGCTCCAGTACCCATAATAAGTAACAACAGCACCAGTGGTAGTTCCAGTACCGATAGTAAGTAACAACAACACCAGTGGTAGCTCCAGTACCGATAGTAAGTAACAACAACACCAGTGGTAGCTCCAGTACCGATAGTAAGTAACAACAGCACCAGTGGTAGTTCCAGTACCGATAGTAAGTAACAACAGCACCAGTGGTAGCTCCAGTACCCAAAGTAAGTAACAACAGCACCAGTGGTAGCTCCAGTACCCATAGTAAGTAACAACAGCACCAGTGGTAGTTCCAGTACCGATAGTAAGTAACAACAACACCAGTGGTAGCTCCGGTACCGATAGTAAGTAACAACAGCACCAGTGGTAGCTCCAGTACCGATAGTAAGTAACAACAGCACCAGTGGTAGCTCCAGTACCGATAGTAAGTAACAACAGCACCAGTGGTAGCTCCAGTACCGATAGTAAGTAACAACAGCACCAGTGGTAGCTCCGGTACCGATAGTAAGTAACAACAGCATCAGTGGTAGCTCCAGTACCGATAGTAAGTAACAACAGCACCAGTGGTAGCTCCGGTACCGATAGTAAGTAACAACATCACCAGTGGTAGCTCCGGTACCGATAGTAAGTAACAACAGCACCAGTGGTAGCTCCAGTACCGATAGTAAGTAACAACAGCACCAGTGGTAGCTCCGCAGTACCGTTAGTAAGTAACAACAGCACCAGTGGTAGCTCCGGTACCGTTAGTAAGTAACAACAGCACCAGTGGTAGCTCCGGTACCGATAGTAAGTAACAACAGCACCAGTGGTAGCTCCAGTACCGATAGTAAGTAACAACAGCTCCAGTACCGATAGTAAGTAACAACAGCACCAGTGGTAGCTCCAGTACCCATAGTAAGTAACAACAGCACCAGTGGTAGCTCCGGTACCGATAGTAAGTAACAACAGCACCAGTGGTAGCTCCAGTACCGATAGTAAGTAACAACAGCACCAGTGGTAGCTCCGGTACCCATAGTAAGTAACAACAGCACCAGTGGTAGCTCTGGTACCGATAGTAAGTAACAACAGCTCCAGTACCGATAGTAAGTAACAACAGCACCAGTGGTAGCTCCAGTACCCATTGTAAGTAACAACAGCACCAGTGGTAGTTCCAGTACCGATAGTAAGTAACAACAGCACCAGTGGTAGTTTCAGTACCGATAGTAAGTAACAACAGCACCAGTGGTTGCTCCGGTACCGATAGTAAGTAACAACAGCACCAGTGGTAGCTCCAGTACCGATAGTAAGTAACAACAGCACCAGTGGTAGCTTCGGTACCGATAGTAAGTAACGACAGCACCAGTGGTAGCTCCGGTACCGATAGTAAGTAACAACAGCTCCAGTACCGATAGTAAGTAACAACAGCTCCAGTTTCGCTTGTACGTAATAACGGATTATGAATGGGAGAATCTGTTAGGCTAGTTATGCCAAGGAATGCATGTTCTCACCCTGTTTCCTAAAGGAATCCCTGTTCACCACCATGGGTGATCTTCCACAGTAAATCCTTCCCCTTTTTCCTAAAGGAATGCCTGTTCACCACCATAGGTGATCTACCACAGTAAACCCTACCACTCTGTTTCCTAAAGGAATGCCTGTTCGCCACCATAGGTGATCTACCACAGTAAACCCTTCCACTCTGTTTCCTAAAGGAATGCCTGTTCACCACCGTGGGTGATCTTCCACAGTAAACCCTTCCACTCTGTTTCCTAAAGGAATGCCTGTTCGCCACCGTAGGTGATCTACCACAGTAAACCCTTCCACTCTGTTTCATAAAGGAATGTCTGTCCACCACCATTGGTGATCTTCCACAGTAAACCCTTCCACTCTGTTTCCTAAAGGAATGCCTGTTCACCACCGTGGGTGATCTTCCTCAGTAAACCCTTCCACTCTGTTTCCTAAAGGAATGCCTGTTCACCACCATGGCATGGTTGATCTTCTACAGTAAACCCTTCCACTCTGATTCCTAAAGGAATGCCTGTTCACCACCGTGGGTGATCTTCCTCAGTAAACCCTTCCACTCTGTTTCCTAAAGGAATGCCTGTTCGCCACCATAGGTGATCTACCACAGTAAACCCTACCACTCTGTTTCCTAAAGGAATGCCTGTTCACCACCGTGAGTGATCTTCCACAGTAAACCCTTCCACTCTGTTTCCTAAAGGAATGCCTGTCCACCAGCATGGGTGATCTTCCACAGTAAACCCTTCCACCCTGTTTCCTAAAGGAATGCCTGTTCACCACCGTGGGTGATCTTCCTCAGTAAACCCTTCCACTCTGTTTCCTAAAGGAATGCCTGTTCACCACCATGGGTGATCTTCCACAGTAAACCATTCCACTCTGTTTCCTAAAGGAATGCCTGTTCACCACAATGGGTGATCTTCTACAGTAAACCCTTCCACTCTGTTTCCTAAAGGAATGCCTGTTCACCACCATAGGTGATCTACCACAGTAAACCCTTCCACTCTGTTTCATAAAGGAATGTTTGTCCACCACCATGGGTGATCTTCTACAGTAAACCCTCCCACTCTGTTTCCTAAAGGAATGCCTGTTCACCACCGTGGGTGATCTTCCACAGTAAACCCTTCCACTCTGTTTCCTAAAGGAATGCCTGTTCGCCACCATAGGTGATCTACCACAGTAAACCCTTCCACTCTGTTTCATAAAGGAATGTCTGTCCACCACCATGGGTGATCTTCCACAGTAAACCCTTCCACCCTGTTTCCTAAAGGAATGCCTGTTCACCACCGTGGGTGATCTTCCTCAGTAAACCCTTCCACTCTGTTTCCTAAAGGAATGCCTGTTCACCACCATGGGTGATCTTCCACAGTAAACCATTCCACTCTGTTTCCTAAAGGAATGCCTGTTCACCACAACGGGTGATCTTCTACAGTAAACCCTTCCACTCTGTTTCCTAAAGGAATGCCTGTTCACCACCGTGGGTGATCTTCCACAGTAAACCCTTCCACTCTGTTTCCTAAAGGAATGCCTGTTCGCCACCATAGGTGATCTACCACAGTAAACCCTTCCACTCTGTTTCATAAAGGAATGTCTGTCCACCACCATGGGTGATCTTCCACAGTAAACCCTTCCACTCTGTTTCCTAAAGGAATGCCTGTTCACCACCGTGGGTGATCTTCCACAGTAAACCTTTCCACTCTGTTTCCTAAAGGAATGCCTGTTCACCACCATGGGTGATCTTCCACAGTAAACCCTTCCACTCTGTTTCTCAAGTTGCCTTGGTTCCCATTTATTGACCAGTGAAGAATGAAAGCCAGGGCTGGGCTAATATATCGGATTATTCAGACTATTATTTATTTCTGCTTTTAGAAATCTAGCCAATCAGCTGCGCCCCCTGCTCAGAAAGCATCAGTACCAGCTGCTCGACCAGCCAATAAGAATTCCACGGCCCCAAGTGCTGAGGGATTTGATAAAAAGGCGGTGGATCCTGGTTAGTTCATAGTCACCTTACAACCATACATTTACTAGCGAAGTAATGCAAACTTTACTGCCCAAGAGACTTTACAGTGAACCTGAACATGTCGTTTGGGTTACCCAACCAACACATTCGATATTATTATTTATTGTGTATTGGCAGTTATCCAGAAGTCCTAGTTTTTATAATTTAATAAAACGCGTTGCCTGTTTAGAGACACATTGTTTCACTAATACAAATTGGTAACCCGTTGTCTCATTGCAACTATGAATGTCGTAACATATGCGTTTTTCCCTCTCATGAATTACCTTGTGCGAAAAGTACAGCAGTACTACCGGTAGTACACATCAGTACTACCGGTAGTACACATCAGTACTACCGGTAGTACACAGCAGTACTACCGGTAGTACACATCAGTACTACCGGTAGTACACAGCAGTACTACCGGTAGTACACATCAGTACTACCGGTATAGTACACAGCAGTAGTACTGGTAGTACACAGCAGTACTACCGGTAGTACACATCAGTACTACCGGTATAGTACACATCAGTACTACCGGTAGTACACATCAGTACTACCGGTAGTACACAGCAGTACTACCGGTAGTACACATCAGTACTACCGGTAGTACACATCAGTACTACCGGTAGTACACAGCAGTACTACCGGTAGTACACATCAGTACTACCGGTAGTACACATCAGTACTACCGGTAGTACACAGCAGTACTACCGGTAGTACACATCAGTACTACCGGTAGTACACAGCAGTACTACCGGTAGTACACAGCAGTACTACCGGTAGTACACATCAGTACTACCGGTAGTACACAGCAGTACTACCGGTAGTACACATCAGTACTACCGGTAGTACACAGCAGTACTACCGGTAGTACACATCAGTACTACCGGTAGTACACAGCAGTACTACCGGTAGTACACATCAGTACTACCGGTAGTACACATCAGTACTACCGGTAGTACACAGCAGTACTACCGGTAGTACACATCAGTACTACCGGTAGTACACAGCAGTACTACCGGTATAGTACACAGCAGTACTACCGGTAGTACACAGCAGTACTACCGGTAGTACACAGCAGTACTACCTGTAGTACACAACAGTACTACCGGTGCAGTACTACCGGTAGTACACAGCAGTACTACCGGTAGTACACAGCAGTACTACCGGTAGTACACATCAGTACTACCGGTAGTACACAGCAGTACTACCGGTATAGTACACAGCAGTACTACCGGTAGTACACAGCAGTTACTACCGGTATAGTACACAGCAGTACTACCGGTAGTACACAGCAGTACTACCGGTAGTACACATCAGTACTACCGGTAGTGCACAGCAGTACTACCGGTAGTACACATCAGTACTACCGGTAGTACACAGCAGTAGTACCGGTAGTACACAGCAGTACTACCGGTAGTACACAGCAGTACTACCGGTAGTACACAGCAGTTTTAAGTGTGTAGGATAAATATGGACTTAATGATTTTCTCAAATTGAAATTAACAAGAACCTTTGATTTTTGTTTCCATAGTAACTGGACGTGAATATGAATATAATAGTGTAACTGGAGAAAGAAGGTGGACAAAGAAATGATAACTTCTTATTGATGCTACTTATTGGACTTTCTTTTAATATTAATTATTTTAATAATTTTGTAACTTTACTACAGTACGTTGATTTTAACAGTTTGTGCTACTACTACTGCAAAATATTACGTTCTTTTGAATAAAAATGCGTTCATGTAAATAATTGATGATGTTTATATAATACAACTTCCTGTATGTATATCTCCCTTATTTTCAACCTTGTTTTTACCCATACTACTGTAGTCAACGTACCATCAGGTTTGCACCATCGACTCCCCATGCTATTTGCCTGGAAACACAAACACACTGCCCTGATGAAAAATAATAGTACTTCTACTAAGTGCTTGTCTACTTGATATCTGCGTGTTATATTTGTCAAACCGACAGACCATGTTAATTTTTAAATATTTTGTAAGTACTTCACAAATAATTAACAATTTTGGCAAGTTATACTAAGTTCTTGATAAAATTACAAGTTTTCTTTTCACTGACACTTTTCATAAATTTGTGTTAAGTATTTGACAAATAACTAACAAATATGATACATTTTTCTTTCAATTGTCACTTTTGATAAAAATTTTGTGAGTTATATGACAAATCTTGTAGGCCTATAGCTTTGAATGCGGCATTATGTAGATAGATAACACAGTGCCGGTACTGTCAGTGTCATTCACCCATACCCACTTCCTGGGAACAGGTTGACGGAGACAAAGTGGTGACAGCTCAGCAATCAGCCCATACAGATACGTCATAACGGTACTGACTGATGTCAATTCAACATTACTTCCCTCTGATTTAAATATATCTGCACTAACTCTCAATCAATTGATTCATATTGGATGCAATAACCCTGGTTAAAAGACCCGTGTTCCTATGTTATATCTCATTAGCTCAGAAAGCCGGGAATACATTTTTAATTAGAGGAGTGTCTCAATGCGGAACAGCAACGTCGTGGTACTAAAAATATTAGTATTTCGGATTCGAAGCTTCGGATTTTTAGATCACTCTGTTGGGAACGCCACAACTGCGGATTACACTATAAGAAGCGATTACAATGATATTAATTCTAAGCCGTTTTAACATACCGCATATCAATCTCCCACATCAGAGGAGAGAAGATGAAGAACATGGCGGTGCTAGTGATGACTGATTATTATTGGCTACAGAACTTAGTAATTACTTACTTTATTGTAATACATTATCGCAACAGCATATTTCGTGACCATAGAGCCAGAACAACACATACCTCAATTTGTCAAAAAAAAAATTTTTTACCAGAAATACTCAAGATGGCGTTCTACATCTTATGTTAAAATCCTAGACTTGTATGTCAGTCCGTTTAGGAGATATGGAAAACCAGAGCAACCCTCACAACATATAAGTTTAAAACTGTTAGAGGTAAAACAGACTAGAGTTAATGTTAAATTTCAGTATGTGTTGTTTTGCCTCTTTGGAAAATAACGAAAAAAACAGTTTTGTTCATTAACTAAATTTATTCTGAATGCTAGCCACTATTATAAAATGTAACATTGTATCTTCCCAGACCTCTACTGTCGAAAAAATCAGGAGACGGGATCCATAGAGGGAAGTGAGTAGTTTTTTTTGCATTTTTCACGAAACCACATTTTTTGGTGAGTGTTGTTCTGGCTCTTTGGTCACGATTTGCAGTATCATGTGTATTAACTGAGCATGACTAGAATAACATTAGACATTTATTATTAATCATTATTTAGTTCATTGTGTTTATGAATTATTTCGCATTATTGTTCCTGCGAAATTTTCAGAACAATAATTTATCGTCTATCGTCCGTTTTATGGTTTTTATTATCAATATATTTTGTAGCCTTTATCTAATACTAGCAGGCAATACCCGAGGCATGTTACCCGGTATTACCCGCTACCGGCATATGCCTACTGGCGTACTGGTACCGGTATAGGCCTACTGACGTACCGGTACCCAGTACCGGTACCGAACGTGAATTATACTTTTCGAAAAGTGGCCTATAACGACCGCTGGTTAAAGTTATACACACATGCCAAGTCCCAGCGCAATCCCTCTGCCCATTTTGGAGGAGTTCGAACACAGAGAGAGAGAGAGAGAGAGAGAAAGAGAGAGAGAGAAAATTTGATTTTTATAGGTATAGATAAAAAATCGATTAATTATTTAACAGTTCTCACTTATTAGTGTTTTTTGAATTGTTTGAATCATTTGTTTATCATTATTTTGTTAATTTTGTTTATGAATTATTTAGGATTATTGTTATCTTTCAATTAATGTTTGGTTCAAATAAAATAATAATTATATTGGATATTATTGCTTGTTATTGGTTTCCTCCATGGTATCCGAACTTGGGAAACTTAGCAAGTACTCGTAAACAAATATAGTGTTAATTTTCAATCGGGTGTATCTTTGTTCCAGCAGATCTCACAAGATATATGGAGCTTTTTTTGTAACGCTCACTTTATTAAATTTATCAGGCCGACTTGAACCAATCTCAAGAAGCTGACATTAGATTATTCATTTTATTGGCCAATGATGATATAGTAGTCGTCTGTAATTGGTTGAATAATTTGTAATAAGTGAGGCAACTGAAAAACTCGCCATGAATTTCATTTGCTGGTAAATCGATTGATATAAAATATATTTTTTTAATCATTCGCCTGTCAGCGAAAATTTAAGTAAAATTTATTTATTAAAAAAATGTTGAACTAAGGTGTAATAGTTACTAAAATATAATAAACAAAAAGTGAATTTTTTATTGCTATTTTGTTATACAGAACTTTGAATATTAGAAGCGTAAAATGTACAAATTATAAAACGACATTCATATGGCAATATAATACAGTAAATAAAAGTTTCAGATTAATTATTTTGTATCAAATTATTTACCATACAGCAACATGCCTAGGCCTTAGGTACTACCGTAGTATTAACCGCCTAGGCAACTGGTACTACCGTAGTATCAACCGTACCGTAGTATTAACCGCCTAGGCAACTGGTACTACCGTATTATTAACCGCCTAGGCAATTGGTACTAGCTAGTATTACCCATCTAGGCATTAGGTACTACCGTAGTATTATCCGCCTAGGCAACTGTTACTACCGTAGTATTAACAGCCTAGGCATCAGGCACTACCGTAGTATTAACAGCCTAGGCATCAGGTACTACCGTAGTATTATCCGCCTAGGCAACTGTTACTACCGTAGTATTAACAGCCTAGGCATCAGGCACTACCGTAGTATTAACAGCCTAGGCATCAGGTACTACCGTAGTATTATCCGCCTAGGCAACTGTTACTACCGTAGTATTAACAGCCTAGGCATCAGGCACTACCGTAGTATTAACAGCCTAGGCATCAGGTACTACCGTAGTATTATCCGCCTAGGCAACTGTTACTACCGTAGTATTAACAGCCTAGGCATCAGGCACTACCGTAGTATTAACAGCCTAGGCATCAGGTACTACCGTAGTATTATCCGCCTAGGCAACTGGTACTACCGTAGTATTAACCACCTAGGCAAATAGTACTACCGTAGTATTAACCGCCTATGTAAATGGTACTACCGTAGTATTAACCGTACCGTAGTATTAACCGCCTAGGCAACTGGTACTACCGTATTATTAACCGCCTAGGCAATTGGTACTAGCTAGTATTACCCATCTAGGCATTAGGTACTACCGTAGTATTATCCGCCTAGGCAACTGTTACTACCGTAGTATTAACAGCCTAGGCATCAGGCACTACCGTAGTATTAACAGCCTAGGCATCAGGTACTACCGTAGTATTATCCGCCTAGGCAACTGGTACTACCGTAGTATTAACCGCCAAGGCATTAGGTACTACCGTAGTATTATCCGCCTAGGCAACTGGTACTACCCTAGTATTAACCGCCAAGGCAACAGGTACTACCGTAGTATTATCCGCCTAGGCAACTGTTACTAACCGTAGTATTAACAGCCTAGGCAACTGTTACTAACCGTAGTATTAACAGCCTAGGCAACTGTTACTACCGTAGTATTAACAGCCTAGGCATTAGGTACTACCGTAGTATTATCCGCCTAGGCATCAGGTACTACCGTAGTATTAACCGCCTAGGCATTAGGTTCGACCGTAGTATTAACCGCCTAGGCATTAGGTACTACCGTAGTATTATCCGCCTAGGCAACTGGTACTACCGTATTATTAACCGCCTAGGTATCAGGTACTACCCTAGTATTAACCGCCAAGGCATTAGGTACTACCGTAGTATTAACCGCCAAGGCAACAGGTACTACCGTAGTATTAACCGCCTAGGCAACTGGTACTACCGTAGTATTAACCACCTAGGCAAATAGTACTACCGTAGTATTAACCGCCTATGTAAATGGTACTACCGTAGTATTAACCGTACCGTAGTATTAACCGCCTAGGCAACTGGTACTACCGTATTATTAACCGCCTAGGCAATTGGTACTAGCTAGTATTACCCATCTAGGCATTAGGTACTACCGTAGTATTATCCGCCTAGGCAACTGTTACTACCGTAGTATTAACAGCCTAGGCATCAGGCACTACCGTAGTATTAACAGCCTAGGCATCAGGTACTACCGTAGTATTATCCGCCTAGGCAACTGGTACTACCGTAGTATTAACCGCCAAGGCATTAGGTACTACCGTAGTATTATCCGCCTAGGCAACTGGTACTACCCTAGTATTAACCGCCAAGGCAACAGGTACTACCGTAGTATTATCCGCCTAGGCAACTGTTACTAACCGTAGTATTAACAGCCTAGGCAACTGTTACTAACCGTAGTATTAACAGCCTAGGCAACTGTTACTACCGTAGTATTAACAGCCTAGGCATTAGGTACTACCGTAGTATTATCCGCCTAGGCATCAGGTACTACCGTAGTATTAACCGCCTAGGCATTAGGTTCGACCGTAGTATTAACCGCCTAGGCATTAGGTACTACCGTAGTATTATCCGCCTAGGCAACTGGTACTACCGTATTATTAACCGCCTAGGTATCAGGTACTACCCTAGTATTAACCGCCAAGGCATTAGGTACTACCGTAGTATTAACCGCCAAGGCAACAGGTACTACCGTAGTATTATCCGCCTAGGCAACTGTTACTAACCGTAGTATTAACAGCCTAGGCAACTGTTACTAACCGTAGTATTAACAGCCTAGGCAACTGTTACTACCGTAGTATTAACAGCCTAGGCATCAGGCACTACCGTAGTATTAACAGCCTAGGCATCAGGTACTTCCGTAGTATTAACCGCCTAGGCATTAGGTTCTACCGTAGTATTAACCGCCTAGGCATTAGGTACTACCGTAGTATTATCCGCCTAGGCAACTGGTTCTACCGTATTATTAACCGCCTAGGTATCAGGTACTACCCTAGTATTAACCGCCAAGGCAACAGGTACTACCGTAGTATTATCCGCCTAGGCAACTGGTACTACCGTAGTATTAACAGCCTAGGCATTAGGTACTACCGTAGTATTAACCGCCAAGGCAACTGGTACTACCATAGTATTATCCGCCTAGGCAACTGGTACTACCGTATTATTAACCGCCTAGGTATCAGGTACTACCCTAGTATTAACCGCCTAGGCATTAGGTACTACCGTAGTATTATCCGCCTAGGCAACTGGTACTACCGTAGTATTAACAGCCTAGGCATTAGGTACTACCGTAGTATTAACCGCCAAGGCAACTGGTACTACCGTAGTATTATCCGCCTAGGCAACTGTTACTACCGTAGTATTAACAGCCTAGGCATCAGGCACTTCCGTAGTATCAACAGCCTAGGCATCAGGTACAACCGTAGTATTATCCGCCTAGACAACTGGTACTACCGTAGTATTAACAGCCTAGGCAACTGGTACTACCGTAGTATTAACAGCCTAGGTATCAGGTACTACCGTAGTATTATCCGCCTAGGCAACTGGTACTACCGTAGTATTAACCGCCTAGACAACTGGTACTACCGTAGTATTAACCGCCTAGGTAACTGGTACTACCGTAGTATTAACCGCCTAGGTAACTGGTACTACCGTAGTATTAACAGCCTAGGCATTAGGTACTACCGTAGTATTAACCGCCTAGGCATTAGGTACTATCGTAGTATTAACCTCCTAGGCAACTGGTACTACCGTTGTATTAACCGCCTAGGCATTAGGTACTACCGTAGTATTATCCGTCTAAGCAACTGGTACTACCCTAGTATTACCCGCATCGGCAACTGGTTTCCCTAAATTAATAATTTTCCATTGTATAAATTCTACCTATTCGAAGCTTTATCCCATTTAGAACTTCCCGCGTTTCTGTAATTACTGTCTATAATTGTGTTTGTATTTCTGAAGGTTTATTTTAATTTTGTGAATAAATGAGACTTGTAAAGTTAAAAAAAAAAATTTAAACCTTGTCGAAACGCATCTATAATAATAATAAAAAATATATTGAAAAATAATTAATTATAAATATATCCGACATAATTCAGTATTCAGTATACAATAATTCATGTTATTATTAAGCAATAACATTGCGTGTGTCATTAATTTATACTTGAGTTAGTACCTTGAGTAGGTTTATAAGTTCTAATTAGCCATCCATTTCACTAAATGGTGGTTTAGTAATCGATAATTTACTTTATCCCTTTGGAATATTATACGAAAATTATTTATTTAACGATCAATTATTTTCTCAAGATAAAGGTGAGTTTATTAGCTTTATACTAACATACATACATTTAGTTAAGTAACATATACAAATATTACTTGTTCAAAAGTGTTTAACGGTTTGTTAGGTGCGCTGTAATCGCTTGTTTGTAATCACAGCAATAACACTCACCTACCCTAGCGTAAACATAAATAGTATTTGAGACAATGAATTCCCTCGCAAACCTCTGTATGTCCCGGCTTTAAGAAAGAAACTGCTAAATTCCAAAATCGGACATCGTTTTGCAACAATTTCGGGTCAACCAACGATAACTTATCTATCTATCTATCACTATCTAACGCGTATAGAAGTTTGAGTGCTACTTTTCCACGGCGTGAGGTAGATAGATGCATGACAAGATAAAACACGCACTTAGATACTGGGTATGTGCCCAATATTCTGGGCGAGACATTGGCGTCATGTATTGTATTATATTGAGCTAAATCGATCACAAGGATCTGTCAGCTATTTTTTTCCAAATGGATGTGGCCTCTGCGTTCAACAGCGTCAACTACTGTGTGCTGTTTGAGAAACCAAGTGGCACACTGAATCCATTCAAATTCAGACTCTTATGGAACTATTATAGCAAGTGGATTGATTATGTTTCTAAAGTTCGACTCAGCCATCGACTCTGAAGGTATTGTGATGTACAATGGAGTTAAGCAAGGGTCCCTTATCTCTCCGCTACAATTCAATTTCTTTCTCAAGGACGTATTCGCTGCTCTACATAGCACAGGTATAGGACAAAAGTGTATAACATAATAAACATGGGTTCTACGTCATACGCCAACGACATTGGCCTACTAGAATCACATTCGACAACTTTGGAGCGCCTTGCAACCGCACCCTGTATGTAGAATTAGGGAAGATTGGTCTCACAATTGACCCAGACAATATATTATATTTGACGGCTTTACCAGGATGTATGCATATCCCTTTCAAACAATATCTGAACATCAATAATAGGATGTATGCAAAATCAAATACCTTGTGCTGTGCTTCCTAGGGTTTAACATAGGAAGTCTGCCAAACTCAACACCCTCAGTCGAAATCCACCTCAGTTCTGTGGCATCTTTCACCAAAATGGGTGGACAACAAGAAACTATCCCGTTTAAACCATATCCCTGCTTTGGAGTTCCAATGCTGTGCTGGAAATTCTATACCGTGCTCAGTACCTCTTTGGAGCGTTTTCTCTTACTAACCTCGAGATGACTAATGCATTCTAGAGAAAGAAACCGAGGTCCCTGCTAAACATCGGAAACTATGTATCCAATGACACCTTGCACCATGTTACCCAGATTAGACCAATCTCTGTGGAGGTATCTCGAGAAACGATTTGGAATGCAATACCAAACCAATTTTAACTTAAAAATTCAAAACCGTGTTTTTCTGCCTCATACAAAAAACAATTACTCTCCACTCTCCCATAAACTTAACTAACCAGTTCATCTCCAAAAAAATATAAAATTACAAAAACTAATCCGAATGCTGAATTTATCGTTAAAAAAAACTCTCCTATTCCTTTATTAAATTTAAATAATAATTAATAAATATAATGTTTAACCTTGGCTTGAATGCTGCAATGCAGGAACCGACACAAAATAAAACTCCAGTACGTAACAACAAATGCTCATTAATAAATTGAATTCGATTGTAGTGTTGCTGCACTCCACCCTGGCCAGATCCTATATAGGGCTGGACAGTCTGTATCATATAGCTAGGAAAAGTTACAGTCTACCACAACTGATGTCGCTCATTTTCTACAGATACGACATTACGAACCTTGTTAGGGCGTATTCATACCACCAAACCTTCCCCAAAAACAATCACGGATGCTGCCAGCTTCATATCTGAAGTGTTTGATATGAGCGGCACCACATGATACTGAACTACTACAACATTCCATTACCTGACTAGATGAGACACACATCGCTCGTTCTTTGAAGCCTTTGAATCGCATTCCGTATGTGCAATTGCTATGATTATTAATTATATTGTATTACTTGTTGTCACCAAGTATAATATCTTCGAACTGTAAACCATATGTTAACCCAATCACATAATGTATGCAACTCTTCCTCCACATTGAAGGAGGAACTCTTTCCTGAGAGCTCATGGTGCACCTCTTCCACCAAAACTCTTCCTTGAAAAGGTTTCCAAAATTAATAACGCTATTTGTCCATTGCTCAATGGAAGATGAAATGTTGTTAATGGACAATGTATAACAAACAAACGAACAGTAAAACCCCTTCATCTACCAAAAATATGTACACTTTTCGATTGAGGTTTGAATTATAACGAGATATCAAGCAAAACGCAAATTGATATTCTATATTTTCACCAAGTCATTAGAAGTCTTTGAGCTTCAAACACTGAATATTATACCGGTAGTGCAGTCTATATTGCCGATAGCAATGAGTGTATATCACAAAGTTCTGGGTTTTATATTTCTAATTAATTCCTGTTCAAATATTCTATCACGTTATCTTTTGAGATAATTAATGTTAAGGTAAACCAGTCGTGTTTATTGTCATAGAATCCCAAGTCTGGATATCATATTCATTGAAATGGATGTGTAATTATATGATGGTTAATCATGTCAGTAGTGTCGAGGTCCGCCACTGCGAAAACGGTATACGATCACGGATTCTTTCTGGAGATACAATGTTTCATTTATTACTATACATCACCTCCGGCCTAAGTTTCATATCCAAACATTACAGGGTATTTCAATGTGTATTTTAATAATCTTATAATTACTGATCTTTTTACGACCGAAAACTGCCTAATATTTAGTTTTTAGCATTCTAAATCATTTAAAGTAATTTAATATAATAGAAGATCAAAGGCCAACTAAACTACTACTAGGTCGAGCGAGCTCGACAGTGGAAATGAGATCCTTCCAGGCTTCCCGATTCTCCAACTACTACTAGGTCGAGCGAGCTCGGACAGTGGTAATGAGATCCTTCCAGGCTTCCCGATTCTCCAACTACTACTAGGTCGAGCGAACTCGGACAGTGGAAATGAGATCCTTCCAGGCTTCCCGATTCTCCAACTACTACTAGGTCGAGCGAACTCGGACAGTGGAAATGAGATCCTTCCAGGCTTCCCGATTCTCCATAATTGTCGCAATTTCGTTTCTCCCAAGTCCAGTATCCCTTTCAAGTTGATCTATACAGTATGTCGACCACTGACTCTCTAACTCTCTGGGTTTCTCTAACATTGTGTGAATGTAGGTGTGAGTAAAAATATATTATCTGTTGTTTCTCAATTTAATCAGTTGCCTAATAATTTTATACTGGCTTACATACATATCTCATATACCATATAGATCGAACGAAAGATTATTATTTATTAATATTGTAGTTGTATTGCAGTTATTACCTTTACATTACATAACACACTTAATTTTAGTGCAGAGAAGCATACAGAAACAAAAAAAAATTAAAAAAATTAAAACATACAATAACAAGTAAAAAGAAAACTAAAATTGAGGCATAAATTAAAAACAGACACTATGTGAACTGAATCGGAAATAAAAATATTAAAAGGGGCCTAGAGTTAAGATACGCTGTGGGTCGTATTTATTCGAGTAAATCAAAAAGCCCGTCAGAGTTACTAGAGTCCACTGTTCCCAGGATAGATGCGGCGTTACCCATTAAGACAGAGTTACTAGAGTCCACTGTTCCCAGGATAGATGCGGCGTTACCCATTAAGACAGAGTTACTAGAGTCCACTGTTCCCAGGATAGATGCGGCGTTACCCATTAAGACAGAGTTACTAGAGCCCACTGTTCCCAGGATAGATGCGGCGTTACCCATTAAGACAGAGTTACTAGAGTCCACTGTTCCCAGGATAGATGCGGCGTTACCCATTAAGACAGAGTTACTAGAGTCCACTGTTCCCAGGATAGATGCGGCGTTACCCATTAAGACAGAGTTACTAGAGTCCACTGTTTCCAGGATAGATGCGGCATTACCCATTAAGACAGAGTTACTAGAGTCCACTGTTCCCAGGATAGATGCGGCGTTACCCATTAAGACAGAGTTACTAGAGCCCACTGTTCCCAGGATAGATGCGGCGTTACCCATTAAGACAGAGTTACTAGAGCCCACTGTTCCCAGGATAGATGCGGCGTTACCCATTAAGACAGAGTTACTAGAGCCCACTGTTCCCAGGATAGATGCGGCGTTACCCATTAAGACAGAGTTACTAGAGCCCACTGTTCCCAGGATAGATGCGGCGTTACCCATTAAGACAGAGTTACTAGAGCCCACTGTTCCCAGGATAGATGCGGCGTTACCCTTTAAGACAGAGTTACTAGAGACCACTGTTCCCAGGATAGATGCGGCGTTACCCATTAAGATCGCTATTAACAGCCTCGGCAACAGGAATCGATGGGATCGTGGTTCCATGGTAGCGTTGTGGAGTCGTCTTCCTTGGTCTTTCAGGAAGGTTGCAGTGGCTGATCCGGGTCGGCCAAAGGTCTCAAAGGCAACAGGAGTAAATTGATAACCGCGGTCTATAAGATCCTGGTACTTTTGTGTTTTTATTTTCTCATGTTCCTGGGCAACGCGTCCTCCCTCGTTCTGGCTGGTGGATAAGTGGCTTGGTGCGAGGGGGTCCACCACAGTGGCGTCCCAGGTCAAGGTATTTCCGCTCTCCCAAGGCACCAGAGTCATCCCATCTACCCGTTTACCTTCTGTTCTAGAAAGGCCGGGTGGTTCTAGAATAGAGGGGATATTACAGCTGGCCAACCCACGCTTCACGATCTGATTCAACATTGAATGGCGGGCGAATCAGCCAGCACTCTTCTGACAATAAAGGCCGTGCAGTCCATCCGCATGGACTGGCTTCCACACGTGGTGCAGGAGTGGGGCTCGGTTAATTTGCAGCTGATGCGGGTAGCGATTGATATGCCGAGCTGAGAGAAAAATAACTGATTACACTGCATAACTTTGCAGACAGTGTGAAATAATCAGTTATTCTCTTGAAATAACCGGTTTTCTCTGATTCAGTTCAATTGTCCGTACAGTAGATAGACGGCCCCATCTAAAGTGGTTTTAAAGATTCTGTTTTTATTAGGTTGCCTTCGATTATTCTTTAGGTATATATGATCTGTATATATATATAATATATATATCAATGTATGATATATGATGCCTACGGACTGGACTTATAAAGTTGTCGACTTTAAGTTCTTAAATTGACAGTTGGTAAATTATCAAAATCATCAGAGTGTCCGATAAATCCACCACTAAATATAATTCTAATCCGCACACAAATAGTGCTGACGAACGGACCCAAATATTTGAATGTAAACCAAACGCACCCAAATATTTGAATGTAAACCAAACGCACCCAAATATTTGAATGTAAACCAAACGCACCCAAATATTTGAATGTAAACCAAACGCACCCAACTATTTGAATGTAAACCAAACGCACCCAAATATTTGAATGTAAACTAAACGCATCCAAATATTTGAATGTAAACCAAACGCACCCAAATATTTGAATGTAAACCAAACGCACCCAAATATTTGAATGTAAACCAAACGCACCCAAATATTTGAATGTAAACCAAACGCACCCAAATATTTGAATGTAAACCAAACGCACCCAAATATTTGAATGTAAACCAAACGCACCCAAATATTTGAATGTAAACCAAACGCATCCAAATATTTGAATGTAAACCAAACGCACCCAAATATTTGAATGTAAACCAAACGCATCCAAATATTTGAATGTAAACCAAACGCACCCAAATATTTGAATGTAAACCAAACGACCCAAATATTTGAATGTAAACCAAACGCACCCAAATATTTGAATGTAAACCAAACGCACCAAAATATTTGAATGTAAACCAAACGCACCCAAATATTTGAATGTAAACCAAACGCACCCAAATATTTGAATGTAAACCAAACGCACCCAAATATTTGAATGTAAACCAAACGCACCCAAATATTTGAATGTAAACCAAACGCACCCAACTATTTGAATGTAAACCAAACGCACCCAAATATTTGAATGTAAACCAAACGCATCCAAATATTTGAATGTAAACCAAACGCACCCAAATATTTGAATGTAAACCAAACGCACCCAAATATTTGAATGTAAACCAAACGCACCCAAATATTTGAATGTAAACCAAACGCATCCAAATATTTGAATGTAAACCAAACGCACCCAAATATTTGAATGTAAACCAAACGCATCCAAATATTTGAATGTAAACCAAACGCACCCAAATATTTGAATGTAAACCAAACGACCCAAATATTTGAATGTAAACCAAACGCACCCAAATATTTGAATGTAAACCAAACGCACCAAAATATTTGAATGTAAACCAAACGCACCCAAATATTTGAATGTAAACCAAACGCACCCAAATATTTGAATGTAAACCAAACGCACCCAAATATTTGAATGTAAACCAAACGCACCCAACTATTTGAATGTAAACCAAACGCACCCAAATATTTGAATGTAAACCAAACGCATCCAAATATTTAAATGTAAACCAAACGCACCCAAATATTTGAATGTAAACCAAACGCACCCAAATATTTGAATGTAAACCAAACGCACCCAAATATTTGAATGTAAACCAAACGCATCCAAATATTTGAATGTAAACCAAACGCACCCAAATATTTGAATGTAAACCAAACGCATCCAAATATTTGAATGTAAACCAAACGCACCCAAATATTTGAATGTAAACCAAACGACCCAAATATTTGAATGTAAACCAAACGCACCCAAATATTTGAATGTAAACCAAACGCACCAAAATATTTGAATGTAAACCAAACGCACCCAAATATTTGAATGTAAACCAAACGCACCCAAATATTTGAATGTAAACCAAACGCACCCAAATATTTGAATGTAAACCAAACGCACCCAAATATTTGAATGTAAACCAAACGCACCCAAATATTTGAATGTAAACCAAACGCACCCAAATATTTGAATGTAAACCAAACGCACCCAAATATTTGAATGTAAACCAAACGCACCCAAATATTTGAATGTAAACCAAACGCACCCAAATATTTGAATGTAAACCAAACGCACCCAAATATTTGAATGTAAACCAAACGCACCCAAATATTTGAATGTAAACCAAACGCACCCAAATATTTGAATGTAAACCAAACGCACCCAAATATTTGAATGTAAACCAAACGCACCCAAATATTTGAATGTAAACCAAACGCACCCAAATATTTGAATGTAAACCAAACGCACCCAAATATTTGAATGTAAACCAAACGCACCCAAATATTTGAATGTAAACCAAAAAAAACTTCACTAAAGGTACAGTAACTTTCTTTACCAATGCAATGGGCAGAATCACACACATTTTGACCTAAGGAAGGTAATACTTTAGTTCCCAATCAAATTGCACTACGGATGTTAGGCCGTTGTAAGACTCCCATTCGAAACAGCCCCCTGTTAAAACGATCTATCATCGTTAGTAAATAAATACATTTATCCATGAGGAGACAAAGGGAAAAGGTCCCACTAAATCTATGAGTGCAGTGTCAAATCTACCATTATTGCATTGGTTGGAATAGAATATGAACTAGGTGAGATTTGTATTTATCGTAATATTTTTATTTTTAAGCTTGATGACATACATTGTACATTTTAATGATAACAACAGCTTAAAACAATGCAAATCTAAATAAAAGATCACCCACCGGCACACAATAATTAAAAATTCAATTAATTTCTGAACTAAACTAAATAAACCAACAATATTGAACATAAGAGTACCCAAAGAAAGTAAATAAAGTTAATTAACACCTAACAGTAAAAACAATAATCACATCAAAAACAAACTAAACACAAAGACACAAACTCATGGAAAGCAAAAACTGTAATGTTTCTTCTACCAAGGGTGGTGACCCCTACTCCAGAAAGACCGCTGACGGAAGTCAACAACACTAGCATCGAAAGGAATAATTCAATGAAGTTAAATTAATTAAATCAAGTTAAATCAAGTTAAATCAATTAAATCAAGTTAAATAAATTAAATCAAGTTAAATCAATTAAATCAAGTTAAATCATTTAAATCAAGTTAAATCAAGTTAAATCAATTAAATCAAGTTAAATCAATTAAATCAAGTTAAATCAAGTTAAATCAAGTTAAATCCATTAAATCAAGTTAAATCATTTAAATCAAGTTAAATCAAGTTAAATCAATTAAATCAAGTTAAATCAATTAAATCAAGTTAAATCAAGTTAAATCAAGTTAAATCCATTAAATCAAGTTAAATCAATTAAATCAAGTTAAATCAATTAAATCAAGTTAAATCAATTAAATCAAGTTAAATCATTTAAATCAAGTTAAATCAATTAAATCAAGTTAAATCATTTAAATCAAGTTAAATCAAGTTAAATCAATTAAATCAAGTTAAATCAATTAAATCAAGTTAAATCAAGTTAAATCAAGTTAAATCCATTAAATCAAGTTAAATCAATTAAATCAAGTTAAATCAATTAAATCAAGTTAAATCAATTAAATCAAGTTAAATCATTTAAATCAAGTTAAATCAAGTCAAATCAAGTTAAATCAATTAAATCAAGTTAAATCAATTAAATCAAGTTAAATCAATTAAATCAAGTTAAATCAATTAAATCAAGTTAAATCATTTAAATCAAGTTAAATCAATTAAATCGAGTTAAATAAATTAAATCAAGTTAAATCATTTAAATCAAGTTAAATCAATTAAATCAAGTTAAATAAATTAAATCAAGTTAAATCATTTAAATCAAGTTAAATCAATTAAATCAAGTTAAATCAATTAAATCAAGTTAAATCAATTAAATCAAGTTAAATCAATTAAATCAAGTTAAATCAATTAAATCAAGTTAAATCAATTAAATCAAGTTAAATCAAGTTAAATCAAGTTAAATCAAGTTAAATCAATTAAATCAAGTTAAATCAATTAAATCAAGTTAAATCAAATTAAATCAAGTTAAATCAATTAAATCAAGTTAAATCATTTAAATCAAGTTAAATCAAGTTAAATCAATTAAATCAAGTTAAATCAATTAAATCAAGTTAAATCAAGTTAAATCAAGTTAAATCCATTAAATCAAGTTAAATCAATTAAATCAAGTTAAATCAATTAAATCAAGTTAAATCAATTAAATCAAGTTAAATCATTTAAATCAAGTTAAATCAAGTCAAATCAAGTTAAATCAATTAAATCAAGTTAAATCAATTAAATCAAGTTAAATCAATTAAATCAAGTTAAATCAATTAAATCAAGTTAAATCATTTAAATCAAGTTAAATCAATTAAATCGAGTTAAATAAATTAAATCAAGTTAAATCATTTAAATCAAGTTAAATCAATTAAATCAAGTTAAATAAATTAAATCAAGTTAAATCATTTAAATCAAGTTAAATCAATTAAATCAAGTTAAATCAATTAAATCAAGTTAAATCAATTAAATCAAGTTAAATCAATTAAATCAAGTTAAATCAATTAAATCAAGTTAAATCAATTAAATCAAGTTAAATCAAGTTAAATCAAGTTAAATCAAGTTAAATCAATTAAATCAAGTTAAATCAATTAAATCAAGTTAAATCATTTAAATCAAGTTAAATCAAGTCAAATCAAGTTAAATCAATTAAATCAAGTTAAATCAATTAAATCAAGTTAAATCAATTAAATCAAGTTAAATCAATTAAATCAAGTTAAATCATTTAAATCAAGTTAAATCAATTAAATCGAGTTAAATAAATTAAATCAAGTTAAATCATTTAAATCAAGTTAAATCAATTAAATCAAGTTAAATCAATTAAATCAAGTTAAATCAATTAAATCAAGTTAAATCAATTAAATCAAGTTAAATCAATTAAATCAAGTTAAATCATTTAAATCAAGTTAAATCAATTAAATCGAGTTAAATAAATTAAATCCAGTTAAATCAATTAAATCAACTTAAATCAATTAAATTGAGTTAAATCAAGTTAAATCAATTAAATCAAGTTAAATCAATTAAATCGAGTTAAATCAATTAAATCAAGTTAAATCAATTAAATCAAGTTAAATCAAGTTAAATCAATTAAATCAAGTTAAATTAATTAAATCGAGTTAAATCAATTAAATCAAGTTAAATCAATTAAATCAAGTTAAATCAATTAAATCGAGTTAAATCAAGTTAAATCAATTAAATCAAGTTAAATCAAGTAAATCGAGTTAAATCAATTAAATCAAGTTAAATCAATTAAATCAAGTTAAATCAAGTTAAATCAAGTTAAATCAATTAAATCAAGTTAAATCAATTAAATCGAGTTAAATCAATTAAATCAAGTTAAATCAATTAAATCAAGTTAAATCAATTAAATCAAGCTAAATCAATTAAATCAAGTAATGATATCAATTTTTCATAAATGATTATTGATGGACTATGACCTTCTTTCATCTCTCTCACTCATATTTTTGCATCCATCATCTCCATAAACTTTCACAGTAGCTCATCCATATACCTGTTCGCATTTTTGCCAACCCCCCTCCCCCTGACTACACCACCATGCTAATTGAGTCGAGCCACTGTGCCGCAATCACAGCCACTGAACAACTGCAAAATATAAAAAAATCCTCTCATGAGATTTAGTTACAATAAATTAATTGGGTTTAACAGTGTGATAGTGAGTTGTAATACTAACCAGTTCAGAGGTAATACTAAACTACAGGCAGGCAAGGCTGTGAAACACAGAACGGATGTGAATTCGGAGATCAATTAGTTTAGTTTTGTTTCGAGGAGGTATTTTGTCCCTTGTGAGGGAGTAGGAAGGACACCCACGTAGTCTTGTATATCCGCATTGCATTAGTTACCAACCCCCAAATCAAGGAAATAGTGTTTAGTAGTTTTTGAGAAAGATCTCTGTGATAGAGTTACGAAGGTTTTCCTTCTTAATAAAAGGCTGGCTTCATGAATACGTAATGAAATAAATGTGATGTGTTTATGCGTAACACGATCATATATTTAATGTTCTAAATGAATGTTATTACGTATTACCTGAGATTAAACGAATAAATGCAATTCCATCTTCATCTTCCTTCATAAAACCGTGGCAACTTTTTACACTGGCACCTTATCGAATAATTAGTCACTCCCCATCATATTGTATCAGTTATATTATTATAGAACTCCATGTTGGAAGTCTGATGCCGATAACCTACACAATCAATAAGCCATGTGAACCGAATTGAATTGAACTGAAAAAATTGAATTGAATTATACAAAATATTGAAACAAATTTTACTATATTAACTATTATAATACTATATTAAGGCCTGATGCATTTAAGCTGCACATTGATGCTATGATTGTTTATCAAAAATATATTTGCCATCACCACAAATTCAATTCAATTCCAATCCACAATTTTCCAACGAAATTCAGATTATGTTACATAATTGGAATCCTTGCAAGGTCAGCTTTCTATCAGTACCAACAAGTCACTAACAGTACTGTGGGCGGACCCCAGCAACATAGCGCGCCCAGATCTCGCGGTCAGCCACACACAGTGCCATCAGACCCAGGATCATGGCGCCCCCAGATCTAGCTGTCAGCCATTCACAGTGCGGGCGGACCCAGCAACATTAGCGCCCCCAGATCTCGCGGTCAGCCACACACAGTGCCATCAGACCCAGGATCATGGCGCCCCCAGATCCTA
>JAUCBJ010007940.1:0-19500 GCA_032718475.1 Nemertoderma westbladi
CACCGAATCTTAACATACTCACTTAATTTAACTGCATTAATCATATTGTTTGTACTGTTATTTTACTGTCAGTTATTAATTGTACCTATTTGTTGATGGAAATATTGCTCTTTGGATAATACGGATAAATCACCCAAAATTCCCAATTTTCTTGATACACTACAGGTTAGAGAGACCGGCTATACATAACAATTGCGATTTATATTAATGTGGTGTGTATTAAATCTAATGTTATTTAGCAGACCCTACATGAGTCAATTACTGCTCTCTTTATGTGTGATCAAATATACTGACTGTCGGCAGAATAGTGTGTATGATCGTGATTGGTAACAAAGTATTTCCTAAAGAATACGCTTTATACTTTAATCATAAGCGGTATCGTTGCGTTTTAGTATAAGTCTTAGTTCTGTTTAAATAGATAGAGCGCCACGTCCTAAAGGAACTGTTAATATTTCCCGAAAGCCAATAATATCTGTCAGAGATTAATTATTAACGATCTATCGAATAATACAGTAAGTTTACGCTGCAACCTTACACTGCAATAATAAAATTTAAGCATCCGAATTCAGCCTCCCGGGTGTAGATCCATCGGGTGAATGATCGCGCATGGGCTGACTTCGGCTAATGTTTTGTGTATTAGCATAAATTGTTGTCGTATGCTAAAGGTGTTTTAATTAACTAAAAGACATATAAATTTTGGCAGGTTAAACTGCTAAAGGTCTTCAAAAGCGCGAACAACATGTAGTGCAAATATGATAACGAAAAGTCACCACAAAATCAAATTGAGTTTAGCACAAATTTGATAATAAAAAATCATCACTAAATCAACCTGATTGTTAGATATTATGGGTTTTCTGGGACGCTGATCACGAATATGACACTCAAAAATATCGCATTACCCAGCCAAATTCTATTTTTGACGTTTAAAATTTTTTGATTCTTGTATTTTTCGTCCCTCCTGAAAAGCACCAAAAATGATAGTTGCGTTACCACGAATGATTTTTAACGAGTTGTATCGTGATTAGCGACGTTGAAAACCAGTATAGTTTCAGAAATACCAAACCAAAGGCAAAATTTAACAGTTTATAATTTTGTGCAATTTGTAATTTTTATTGTGTGGAGGTCCGGTGGAACCGACGACGGAGTCAGTCCGTGGCGTGACGTCGGTACCGGAGCGAACCGTCCGACCGTATCCCAGAGTTGAGGGAGGATCGTGGACGGCGAGTGCTGGGCGCCCGTAGCCGGCGGAAGGAACTCGCCCGGGATGGTGAGGGGGGCACCGTAGACCAGCTCGGCGGAGGAGGTCCCCAAGTCGTCCTTGGGAGCGGTCCGGATTCCGAGGAGAACCCACAGCAACTCGTCGACCCAATCGGGGCCGGTGAGCGAGGCCCGCAGGGCGGACTTTAGGTGGCGGTGGAAACGTTCCACCAGTCCGTTTGCCTGCGGGTGGTAGGCCATGGTGCGGTGCAGTTGGGTGCCCAGCAGCTGGTTGACGGCGGATCAGAGCTGGGAGGTAAACTGCGAACCGCGGTCGGAGGAGAGATCCGCGGGGATGCCGAACCGAGATATCCAGTTGGAGATGAGAGCCCGGGCGCAACTCTCGGTGGAGGTCTCGGTGAGGGGCATGGCCTCTGGCCACCGAGTGAACTGGTCTACCATCGTCAGCAGGTGAGTGAACCCGCGCGATGGTGGTAGAGGGCCGACCAGATCCACGTGGATGTGGTCAAACCGGCGGTGGGGGGTGGCGAAGGTGCCGAGGGGCGCGCGGACGTGGCGTTGCACCTTGGAAGACTGGCAAGGGATGCAGGTCTTCGCCCATTCGCCCACCTCTTTGCGGAGGCCGTGCCACACGAACCTGTCAGCGACGAGTTTCTTGGTGGTACGAGCGCCGGGGTGAGACAGGCCGTGTAGGGCGTCGAAGATGCGCCGTCGCCAGGCGACGGGGACGACGGGGCGCGGGTGTCCGAGAGAAACGTCGCAAAGTAGAGTGGCGTTGGCGGGGGCGAGCGGGACGTCTTCCAGTTGGGGGCCGGACACGGCGGAGCGGTAGGTTGGCAGCTCGGGGTCGGCGAGTTGGGCAGCCGCCATAGCCGTTTAGTCGAGGGCACGGAGGAGGGTTCGAACCGCGCTGACGGTTGTCCTGGAGAGCGCATCCGCCACACAGTTGTCTTTGCCGGCGATGTGTTCGATCGCCGTGGTGAACTCGGAAATGTAGGCGATGTGCCGTTGTTGCCGATTCGACCACGGGTCGCTGATCTTGGTGAATGCGAACGTCAGGGGTTTGTGGTCTGTGTAGGCGGTGAATACGCGGCCCTCCAGGTAGTACCGGAAGTGGCGAACAGCGAGGTACAGCGTGAGGAGTTCCCGGTCGAACGCGCTGTACTTCACCTCTGGGGGGTCGAAGTTGGCGGCTGAAGAACGCCAGGGGGCGCCACGAGTCGCCGACGAGCTGTTCTAGAATGGCGCCCACCGCCGTGCCGGATGCGTCCACGGTGAGCGCCGTCGGTGCATTGGCGTTGGGGTGGGCAAGCATCGTGGCGTTGGCGAGGGCTTCCTTGGTGTTCCGGAATGCTGCCGCCATGTCGGGGGTCCAGTCGAGGGACTTGGGTTTACCGGCAAGGGCCGCGTAGAGGGGCCGCATGATGGCAGCGGCCGCGGGGACGAACCGATGATAGAAGTTCACCATCCTCACGAACTCCTGCAGGCCCTTGACGGTGGTCGGCTGGGTGAACTCCCGGATGGCGGCGACCTTGTCGGGGAGCGGGACGGCGCCGTGGGCCGAGATTCGGTGGCCGAGGAAGTCGATGGTCGACTGACCGAACTCGCACTTGGCGAGGTTGATCACGAGGCTGTGTTCTTGGAGGCGCGTGAAGAGCTGACGGAGGTGGTCACGGTGTTCCTTGGGGGACCGACTCGCGACGAGGACGTCGTCTAGGTAGACGAAGAGGAAGTCGAGTCCCTGGCACACCGTGTCCATCAGTCTCCGGAAGGCCTGGGCCGCGTTCTTCAGCCCGAATGGCATTCGAAGGAATTCAAACAGGCCGAACGGGGTTATAACCGCGGTCTTGGCGATGTCGGCCTCGGTTACGGGGATCTGGTGGTAGCCGCGCACCAGATCGATCTTAGAAAAGATCTTCGCCCCAGCCAGTCTGGAGGAGAAGTCCTGGATATGGGGGATGGGGTATCGGTCCGGAGTCGTGGCGTCGTTGAGGCGTCGGTAGTCGCCACACGGCCGCCATCCACCCGAGGGTTTAGGGGCCATGTGGAGGGGTGACGCCCAGGGACTGTTGGACCGGCGGATGATCCTCATCTCCTCCATCTTCCGGAACTCGTCCCGCGCGATCTCGAGTTTGTCTGGAGGCAGACGACGGGTGTGGGAGTAGACCGGGGGTCCCTCGGTGGGGATGTAATGTTCGACCCCGTGTTTCGTGGTTGGGTTGGAGAACCGAGGGATCGTAATATCGGGGAACTCGGCGAGGAGCCGAGCGAACTCGTCGTCCGAGGCGGTGACAGAACCGAGGTGGGGGGCGTGGCCCATAGTCCGCCCGCACGGGATCGAGGTCAACGTCTCGGCGTCGACCAGACGGCGGCCTCTCAGGTCGACCAATATGTTGTTCGCTCGGAGGAAGTCGGCTCCGAGGAGAGGCTGGGCGACGTTGGCCGCGATAAACTTCCACTGGAACTGGCGGGAGTGGAAGTCGAGTTTGACGGAGCGGTCGCTGTACGTTCGAATGTACGTTTTGTTGGCGGCGAGGAGGGGGGGCCCGCTCTGTCCCGAACGTTCCTCGCGAGTCGTCATGGGAATAACGCTTACCTCCGCCCCGGTGTCGACCAAGAAGCGTTGCCTGGAAACGCGGTCCCAGGCAAACAGCAGCAGGTTGGTGTGGCCGGCCGTTGTAGCTGCTACAAACGGCCGGCCGGGGCGTTTCCCTGGTAACTGCAGGGCGGGCGGCACTTCCTGGCTGTGGGGCCGAACGTCTGGTGATAATAGCACCAGTCTGGGTTCGAGTTCGGGGCACGCGGGGCGGGAGTCGACGCCGACGATGAGTTCTTGCTGGTTCGCTGCGGCGGGACCGGCGTCGGTTTCCCTACGGCATGGGCCGCGAGTGAGGTCTGCCAGGAGGCCTCCCACAGCGCGTCGGCCCGGTCCGCAACCCTGTTGAGGTCGCGGAAGTCCTCCTCCGCGAGTTGGAGGCGGATTGCGGCGGGCATCTGCCGGAGGAAGGCCTCCTCAAAGAGGAGTCCCGCATTGTCGTCGCCGAGGAGCGCCTGCATTTCTCCGAGGAGTTGCGAGGGGCGCCGGTCACCGAGGCCATCTAGGTCCCAGAGTCGGGCTGCGCGCTCGCGTCGGGAGAGCCCGAAGGCTTTGAGAAGTTGGCCCTTGAGTTTGAGGTACTTCTCAGTAGCGGGAGGGTTCCGGATGAGTTTTAGGAGGCGAGCGGCTGTCTCCTGGTCGAGGGCCCCCACCACATAATAATATTTTGTAGCGTCCTCGGTGATGCTGCGAATGTGGAACTGTGCCTCCGTCTGGGCGAACCACACCTCGGGTTGGGTGGTCCAGAACGGAGGCAGTTTAATAGAAACGGCGTTGGCGGTCGCTTCGCCCATTGTCGTCAACACAGTTTCGGTGGCTGTTCCAGTTCGATTGCAGGATCGTGTTGCGAGTCGCGGTCTCAAGAGTTCGTCTTGAGACACTGGGTCACCAATGTAGTGATGGGTTCTAGCCACGAAATGAAAACTTATCAAAACTCAAGTTCGAGTCTTTGCTGAAGGCATACTGCAGTACAGTCGTACAATTCTGTAGGTCGGCCTAATAACAGAATACGTTATTCTCTAGGGTTGCTAGGTAACCGTAATAACAAAGTTTTGAGACTGTATATTGTATGTGGGGCTGCCACATTTTATAATATTATATTTCAAAAAATTTGCAATATGTAATTATGATGTTAAAGTTATTCATCAACGCAGTCATATTAGAAATCAATAATAATACAATAACATAACATAACAATAACAATAACAATATTATAACATTAATAATAATCAATACCGGAATACTTAATTATCATAAACGAACTCCAAACCAGTTCCTTCTAAGTGGTGTTTCTCCCACTGATCCATTATCGCTAGCTGTTCTTCACTAAAGTGATTCTTCCAATCTCTGACCCCACCTTTCCTTATAAACTTTCCATGAATAATATTACTCTTATTAACAGCATTATTCTCTCTCATGTTTTTAAATGATAAATGATCTTCTAATTTAGCTATTTGCTCTTCAGCCAGGGATTTCCCTAGAAAATCAGCTGTTTTTTTAATGACCCCCGCCAGGTCTTACTTCATATCCTCAAACCTTAGGAACAACACATTTTCCCTGCCTCTAATTTTCCAGTATCCAAGGTAATGCTGCAAAGCTGGGGTATATAAGCCAGAAACATCATTGACGAAGGCGTTGAAATACACATCCCATGGTCCTGTGTATCCCATTATTTGCCAATGGTAAAACAGTGACACACATGCGTCTCTGGGATTACGTATAATGTGAATGATTTTCGGCTGCTTTTCTCCAATCTCGTATGGGAGCATATCAATTGACAAATGTGTTTTAATAATTCTAGGTGAAGATTTTGATTCAGCTAATTCTAAGGATGTGTTATATACTCTTGTATCGCTATCTTCGTGCAGGCAGCTATTAATATACATTTTATACTTTTCCTCACTAATTGCTTTGGAGCCCTCCAAAAACGGGACCCTTCTCTCTAAGTCAATCTTTTTGGCAAGTTCGGTATTAACGTCATTCATAATACACCAAACCATATCTTTTGTCCATGTTGTACCACATTTGGGAAAAGTACAAATCCAGACATCATCAAGTCGCACAGGAAATTCAAATATTTTCTTTTGATATTCTGTTGTGTATATTCTGGCAAGAACTTGTCCACTTGGTTGGAATTTAACTAACCCTGGAAAGGCAGTAGTACCTGTACCGGTAAAATTATTTGTAAATTATTTTATAAGATTTTCTTCAATTTCTTCTGTCCAGACCTCACTTTTGCGAGTTGAGAAAGAAGCCATGTACAAAATTGTTATTGATTAAATATAATTTTATATATCATATAATTAGCCTATTTTTAATAGAATCCAATTACGAACTAATAATACAGTTTTTTTCCTTTTCCCTTCAGTTATTTTTCGGTACAGAAAATAATTTATTTATTTATTTATTTTAATCAGCCATTGTATTAATTAGTTGATTCCCTGCAAGGCATAAAGTAAAAAAGAAATAAAAAAAAATAATAATATGTAAAATCATCCACACAGAGAAAAACTGCATCATAATATATTCCTTTGTCCAGAAATGTACTTTACTTTACATGCATACAGTATGGGGAGTACATACAGTAGATTATAAATAAGCAATAATATAAAACAATATAATAATTTTTAAGCGTTAATTATTAATAATAAATAATATAATATATGATAATAATAATAATAATTATTTTATAAAGTAATACCATAATTATCAATATAATAAAAATAATACTAAAATTTGCACTGTACACAATTGACTATTAATTACAGTTGGATGTTTTATTTTTTATATTTTTATTTTAATATGTTTAGAATTTAATAGTCAGTATTGGGTGGCTATTTGGCTATTGGGTGGTCTTGGCCGCGTAGCCCCGCACCTTCCCCGAAACCATAAGACACGCCAGCTGCGTCCAAATCCACGGAGGCACAAAGAACTGTACCGGAGGAGGGCGAATTGAAGTCGAACAACCCCCCGGCACACATGCGAGACCCCTCACGCATTCCCTCGCGCTTAGCAACGAGGGTCTCCGCGATGTTGGTGATGAGTATCTGTGCCTCTCGGCACCAGACCCCATCCGTTACGTACCAGCAAGTGGGGTGAACGCCATCCTCCGTTCCTCGTTGATGGCGCGGTAGTGGCGCTGTTTATTGCGACACGGTGCTCCTCTGGGATGGAGTCAATCGAGCGGTTTGAATGGGCGTAGGAGGTGGAGTCAGCGTTTACGAACGCAATGTAAAACGACGCCACCGTTTGTAGAGCCCAGACCCAGCGCGCAACCATATCGGCACTATCATAATTAAATTATTACTTATTAAGTTTATATTATATTATATATATTTCACTATTATACAGTCCTACTGTATATAATGTTGAGTTCAGTAGTGATACAGTGATACAGTACAATAGGCCCTTACGCAATATTATATATTAATAATAGTAGTAAATACTACAACAAATAGTTCATCAACTTCGTTGTCTAGGGAACCTTTTTAAAACAAATGTAGATGGAGCCATTGTTTGATGAGATAATGTACCTGCAATCAAAGGCAAATTATAATTATATTTGGCATGCATTTATATTTGGAACAGTCGCATGGTGTGTAGTTACATTTGGAACAGTCGCATGGTGTGTAGTTACATTTGGAACAGTCGCATGGTGTGTAGTTACATTTGGAACAGTCGCATGGTGTGTAGTTACATTTGGAACAGTCGCATGGTGTGTAGTTACATTTGGAACAGTCGCATGGTGTGTAGTTACATTTGGAACAGTCGCATGGTGTGTAGTTACATTTGGAACAGTCGCATGGTGTGTAGTTACATTTGGAACAGTCGCATGGTGTGTAGTTACATTTGGAACAGTCGCATGGTGTGTAGTTACATTTTGAACAGTCGCATGGTGTGTAGTTACATTTTGAACAGTCGCATGGTGTGTAGTTACATTTGAATACCACCTGATGTATTGGGGTCTATTTTGTTTGTAGAATATGTTCTATTGAATGGTTTAATCATTTTCTTTCGCTCATTAAATCATATAATGTTTAGTTCACCACCAACAAGAATCCTCCACCATCGATCTAGTCCATCTTAATACTGCCCCATCTAGGGATCGAAGCAGGGCCTTCGGATTGGAAGCTCAGGAATGTAACCGCTGTTGTTAGGACTAGATTTGGTACTGAGTGTTTCGGGTAGGGCTGGTTAGTGGTTACAGGGTTTATATTAATGTAGACCTAGTAATATACACGCATTGCATAAATATACAAGCATTGTATATCATTCACAGTATATATAATCTTTATGCTTACAGTACAATAGGCCATGCAAACACCATCTCAGAACTACTTTTTGCTAACTAGTTAGCAAACAGACTTAATTCTTGTTAGATAGAACTTAATCCTCCCACATCGATCTCTTTTCCCTTTCCAGCATTTCTCCTATCCAATGCATCTGCAGTATGGCGCCAAGGTATCTGCTGCTCAACTCCCACTTGTAGTTGAACTCAATGCGCGTAGGCTATATAGCAGTAATGTTTTAACATCATACATGCTATATAATATTCTGAATATTTGTCCTTGCATTTAATAGGACATTTTTAATTTTAATTTGAATTAATTTAACATTTATTAATTAATTAAATTCTGTAAGAAAAATTGTATTCAATTCTAGGCCAGCAGTACATGCAATACTACAATTCGGTATGATTATTATCAGTAATAACTATTTACATACTTGTGATGATCCGAGTGCTTTATTACACGAACGAACGTTAGTGAGTGAGGGAAAATAAAGTCACGAGGATCAGAACACTGCAATAACTATTTACATACTTGTGTGTAAAGTCGCACTTTACAGTGTGATGATCCGAGTGGCTTTGTTACACGAACGAACGTTAGTGAGTGAGTGAAAATAAAGCCACGAGGATCAGAAAACTGTGAAGTACTTTGCAACAAGAATATATGTAGTTTTATTCCATAATTGTAACATTACGAAATGATTGTATATATATATATAGATATAATGTATCAAATACGCCTTTCTTATATATGATATTGGTTCAGATCGCAGTTAACAATGCGCAATAAATATAAAAAATGACGAATAAACAAATTATGATTAAAAATGAATTTTCTAAAAAGGGATTAGTAGGAAATGCACCATAAATGAAAAAATTGTGAAGCTAATAATATAATACTGTAAAACCAATAAATTTTATTTAAAAATAGAACATTATTTTAACTCCTTCCATAGAAATGGCGTTAAACAATCAACTACATTATTTTCACTCCCTTTGACAATGTTTTCACTGCAAATTTAGCTATTGAATTCATAGAATGTGATTTGTAATTACAATGGAGTGGAGCCCCAGTGGGGGAAGGAACGGCTGATGAAACGAACATATGTGTGACCAGTAAACATCCACTGGGAAGCAGCACCGAAAACTTGCGCCAATCACGTTTCTGCATTGAAGTATTGGTATGGCTGTATGTTATGACGGATTGTTGAATGTCTAGGTACGCCCTACAAGTAATAATGACAGGGTTTTAATGTGGTTCATGTTAAGGTTAGGATAAAGGTTCGTATTATGCGGTCAGACAATTTTAATGATAGGGGTTTTCTCAACAATTTACATTTATTATATTTGCCGGCTTCTCTGTTTATTGCATTTCTACTAAGTATATTCTGGCACACGAACAACAAGAAACTTGTCTCAATTTGTAATATTTACGAACATGTATGAAACGCCAATTTTGTTATAAAATATTCACATGCGCCAGAAGCTAAATATGTTAACAATTTGCCAATGTGGTTACTACAAGTCGACATATCGTCAGGGTATATGTAAAACGGTCTCAATACGCCCAGAGTAATGTTATGATTCAGTTTTGCAGATAGGGGGGGGAACTGGACGCAATAAAATTTCATCCCTCTCCAGGGGAAATTCGACGCAAATAACAGCTAATTTACTCTCCAAAAGAAAACTGTAAGCTTTTCTATTTTGTTTAGTTTATTGTTTTGGTTAAAATAACGTTTCACTGTAACCTGCTCCTTTCCCTAAATTGAGAATTTAACATTGAGGCGGGATATTAATTCGCCAAGGCGGGTTTTGCTTCCATTTCCCCCCCCCCCCCCCCCCTTTTTCGTTATCGCTGTTATGGTTTCATGTAAGGGTTCTGTTTCAAGATACAATTATGATTCGGGTAGTGCTTTAGATCTCTCAAGGTCACAGTGAGGTAAAAATGATACCGATATGGTTTTATCCATGATTTAGTTATGGTCCATGTTATGGTTCAGATTAACCCTTTGCGTACCAATACTTAAAAAAGGCGGCACACTTCCTCAATTTTCATTCTAAATAATTCAGGACCATGCTCCTAAAGGCGGCAGTGTGCGCCTTTATATAATTATAACTTCACCCCCGGGCGGCAGGGTGCCGCCTTTATTTAAATGCTCTTATAACTTTCTTATAACTATTGAGGAAGAAAAATGGAGTTCATATTCGTGATGGGCGGCAGGAAAAACTGGTCTAGAAAAGTTAATTTAATTTTGCTTGAAGGGATTCCTATTGGTTTGAGGGTAATATATTACATTACATAATTTATGCAATTTAATTTCAATTTAACCCATAATATTCTTACAATTGATTAAGGCGGCATTGTGCCGCCCATGGGGTTCAAATGAAGGATTTAAAAATTCAGAAAATGGTTAAAGGCGATAGTTACATATTTTTCGTTGAGTCGGAGAATTGTCTCGCTCTCGTTAAAGTTGTACGTGAGTTTAATTTCGTTTAATATTAAATTGTAATGTACATAGTTAAATCTTTATCGTTGAGTCGTACTATTCTCACGTTCTCGGTAAAGTTGTACGTAGTGTAATTACGTTTTATATTGGTTTTAGGTTAGCATAGTGTAATATTGTATTTGTAACCAAGTAACATAAAGGACCCCCTTGGAAATAAGCAGCAAAGCTTTAGGGGTAAACCTATAGGCTACAGTATGTTGGACAATACCTATATGCATTATTTGGTGCATCTGTTATTGATTTTTACATGTATAAATAAATCTATCCATTTGTCTTATTCATTTGTTTTATATGGGACGCCAATTTAGATGTAAAAGGTTTACAATGTGCCAACTATAAATATGTGAACAATTTGCTAATTTCGTGAATAAAAGACTACATAACGCCAGTATGTATGTAAAATAGTTCTATTTCGCCAAAAGTGACGATAGACAATATGATCTTATTGTGTGGTTCTGCTTAGGTTCTGGATACGACATGGTTCATTGTGTGTCTTTGAGGGATGATTCTGTTTTGCGTTATAAAGTAAAGTAAAGTAACGTAAAAGTAAATTTTCTATGTGAGGATCGAACCCACGACCTACGGGAGATGTGAATTCAATGCAACCACTACACCAAGGTGGAACCTAATCTGGTTGAGTATTTTAGTCAGCACAGACTCGTCTTCATTACAACTATCATTGCACTCGTTCAATAAGCCTGCGTTCACCAAAATAAATGGGCTGGTCCAGACCGACCCCAATAAGCTAAACTTGGTGAATGCAATCACTGATCAACTGACGGCAGCCATCTGATCGGTAGGTTTCTCCTCACGATTGAAGACATTCTCAAGAGGCAGGCCAAGAGATGACATTAAGAGTGGAGCCCCAAAAGGGATGGAACGGCTGATGAAACGAACATATGTGTGAACAGTAAACATCCACTGGGAAGCAGCACCGAAAACTTGCGCCAATCACGTTTCAGCATTCAAGTATTGGTATGGGTGTATGGTATGACGGACTGTTCAATGTCTAGGTACGCCCTACAAGTAATAATGACAAGGTTTTAATGTGGTTCATGTTAAGGTTAGGATAAAGGTTCGTATTATGCGGTCAGACAATTTTAATGATAGGGGTTTTTATTATATTTATTATATTTTCCGGCTTCTCTGTTTATTGCATTTCTACTAAGTATATTCTGGCACACAAACAACAAAAAACTTGTCTCAATTTGTAATATTTACGAACATGTAATGAAACGCCAATTTTGTTATAAAATGTTCGGCATGCGCCAGATGCTAAATATGTAAACAATTTGCCCATGAGGTTATTAAAGTCTACATATCGCCAGGTTATACAGTATGTAAAATGGTTTCAATACCCCCAGAGTAAGGGTATGGTTCAGTTTTGCGTTATCGTTGTTATGGTTTCATGTAAGGGTTCTTTTTCAAGATATGATTATGATTCGGGTAAGTTTTTAGATCTCTCAAGATCACAGTGCAGGTAATGATACCGGTATGGTTTTGTTATGGTCCATGTTATGGTTCAGATTAAGGTTTGGGTATTGGTTCAGATTATGTAAATGATGTGGCGTTCTAAACAAATTACTGTACGCTGGGCATTCCTAAATATTACCCGCAGAATTCTGCTCAGTGAATTTTTTGGTTTCTGACATAAAAAATACTGCTACTACTACTACAAGGTCGAGCGAACTCGGACAGTGGAAATGAGATCCTTCCAGGCTTCCGAATTCTCCATAGTTGTCGCAATTTAGTTTCTCCCAAGTTTAGTATCCCTTTCAAGTTGATCTACTGTATATATGTTATGGCCGGTCGTCCACGACTACGCTTTCCATGAGTTGGTTGCCAGAGAAGTAAAACTGGTATGACCTCTTTGTCTTGGGGAAATGGTTCCGCTTTGCATGATACGAAAAGATGTGTGACCAGTAAACATCCACTGGGAAGCAGCACCGAAAACTTGCGCCAATCACGTTTCTGCATTGGAGCATTGGTATGGCTGTATGGTATGACGGACTGTTGAATGTCTAGGTACGCCCTACTCGTAATAATGACAAGGTTTTAATGTGGTTCATGTTAAGGTTAGGATAAAGGTTTGTGTTATGCGGTCAGACAATTTTAATGATGGGGGTTTTCTCAACAATTTACATGGGACAAGGACATTCATTTGCCGGCTTCTCTGTTCATTGCATTTCTACTAAGTATATTCTGGCACACAAACAACAAAAAACTTGTCTAAATTTGTAATATTTACGAACATGTAATGAAACACCAATTTTGTTATAAAATGTTCGGCATCCGCCAGATGCTAAATATGTAAACAATTTGCCAATGTGGCTATTAAAAGTTTACATATCGCCAGGGTATATGTAATAACTATTTACATACTTACCAACGTGTGTAGAGTAGCAATTTACAGTGTAATGATCCGAGTGGCTTTGTTACACGAACGAAAGTTAGTGAGTGACTGGAAATAAAGCCACGAGGATCAGAACACTGTAAAGTACTTTGCAACAAGTATGTATGTAGTTTTATTCCAAAATTTTAACATTACGAAATGATTGTACACATACATTATAAGTGATAGAAACTGCACAAATTATATTAGTTGCTGTATAAAAAAATGTAAAAATGACATAAATTATGTTATAAATAAGTTAGCTTATATTTATTGCGGCGTTTGGAGCCATGTTAATAATAATATAGCTAGGCCCTACTGGTTATTAATAGATATACCCCGCCTACCGGTAGGTAATGCAGTAGGCCTATCTGGCTGTCAGGCAAATTTCCACCTATTGTTTACGTGGTATCCAATGACGGCGTTAAGTAATGTCCCCTTAGTGGACATTACTTAACGCAGTCATTTAATTTCAATTTAACCAATAATTTTGTTACAGAAAATTAAGGCGGCAGTGTGCTGCCCATGGGGTTCAAATGAAAGATTTAAAAATTCCGAAAATGGTTAAAGGCGATAGCTACTTGATTATAATAGCATGCGACTGTAAACTGCTCATTTCCCTTAATTTACAATTTAACCCGGAGGAACCTCGAGCTCCGGCTCCGGATGAAATTTTAGTTCTGTCGCATCCCTAGTGTTTGGTATGACGGACTGTTTAATGTCTAGGTACGCCCTAGAAGTAATAATGACAATCCTTTGATGTGGTTCATGTTAAGGTTAGGTTAAAGGTTCGTGTTATGTGGTGAGATACTTTTAATGATGGGGTTTTTTTCAATTGTAATGACCGGTTTTTTTTTATTTAAATGAAAGGGGTTTATTTATATGACATATATATATAAAATTACACCTGACTTCCCCTAAATGTATAACTGTGGTACCAGCCTTTAGATTGGGAGGCTAGAATCAAATATACATTGGACAAGAAGATACTTTTTCAATCTATACATTTCAAAACATATTTCAATATACAATTTCTAAAATCTAAATATAGCACAACAAATTAAAAAAATACGAATTTACCGACAGACCGAGTCCTATGAGTGAACTATTAGGCACGCTATTTTGGTCCCTCTATGGTGTATAACTGTGGTGCCAGCCTTTAGATTGGGAGGCTAGAATCAAATACACATTGGACAAGAAGATACTTTTTCAATCTATACATTTCAAAACATATTTCAATATACAATTTCTAAAATCTAAATATAGCACAACAAATTAAAAAAATACGAATTTACCGACAGACCGAGTCCTATGAGTGAACTATTAGGCACGCTATTTTGGTCCCTCTATGGTGTATAACTGTGGTGCCAGCCTTTAGATTGGGAGGCTAGAATCAAATACACATTGGACAAGAAGATACTTTTTCAATCTATACATTTCAAAACATATCCAATTTCTAAAATCTAAATATATTGCATATATACTGCTGTGGTGCCAGGCTTTATATTGCGAGAATAAAATCCCATAGTGCCATAGACGAAAATTCCACCTCTAAATAAAACACAACGAACGCTAACACAACGAACTATAACACAATGAACGATTTATTTATTTGGTACTGAGTTAGATACTTACTAGTTAGTTGCTTATTAGTTAGTTACTGAGTTCTGAAGCTGATGTCTTAGCCGCCTGAATTAGAGCAAATGCTGTAGAAGCCTCTTGAGGTTTTATGATGGTGTCATATACGTTGCGTTGGGTCTTGAGGGACTGCGCCATTAATTTGGCGACCCGATTTTGGTCACTCTCTGACCCCGCCAGATCCTGATTAAGGAAACTAACTGTATGGCGTACAGCTGTGGTACCGGCCTTTGAAGTAGATTGTGGTAGTATTATACTCCATATACGCTGCAACTGATAAGATATACTGGTATACCTTCTCCCACCTGAAGTTATGAATATGAGGTTTTGCGCACTTTGGTCACAACAAGGAGAATATATGTTGCGCCCGTACTTTAGCCAAATTCCTAGAAGATCATACGTCTCAGGTAATAGTACGAATATTTGCGACCCGTAAGTTTTTGCAGTTTTATGATTTTCGACTTTTATGGTCCACGAACCTTTACTAAAGTTTGCACTACTATAGTTATCATCTGTCATATTCAGAAGCGGAGAAGATCGTGATGCATTACTATATGCAATTAGAGACATTAAATAAGATTGCATCTGCCATAATGGCACATTGATTTCATTGAGCCTAGGTAACGACTTAATAGCATCTCGAATCGTGCCGGAAATAGAAGATGTCTCGAACGTGGATAATTCTGTAGGCGTAGGCATAGGCATCGTATCCGCCTTTTCTTGTAGGCCTACTGCCCATAAATTGTTGGCTTTCTACACTGCTACAAGTGTTTCTTCACTCCGGGAGATGCATTCTTTGACAAATGGAGAAAATAATACAGTAATAATAGTAGAGTGGTCTAGTAGAGTGGTACCGGTAGTCTACCTACACTCACTGGTCATTTCAGCACAGACAACTGACTACTGACAGCAGACCGGTATATACAGTAGAACTACAGCCCGACAGAGCTACAGCCAGTGTACGTGTACCTACAGTAAAAGAGTACTACCAGAAGTGGGTACCAAGATACCGGTACTGCAGTACTGTAGTGTGGCTGTAACAGCTGTACAGCCCGGTCTTTTGTCTGACAGTCCTGCGGTCTGCAGCACCCAGGTGCAAGCACTGCTCCACTGAGTCTGGAGTACAGGAGTAGGCCCCCTAGGTCAGTACGAACCGTACAGCCGTACTTAGGTCCTATGCTGCTATGCGAACATAATAATGAATAATATTGTAAATAGGTTAATTCAGTAATTAGAATTTAGATTCCGCTTTTTTAAATGCCTTTGATTGTCAATTCATGAATTTTATAGCTTTAATTAATAATATTCTGTCCATTTTAATTAATTGTTTATTGGTTTTATTCTGATGACAAAGACAAACAAACATTAAACATGGCTCAATTATTCTGTAGAGGTAAAATCCATATTAAAATTAGATAAATGTATGCAACCAATTCAACCATTTCTCACATATACAGTACTTTTTCGATATAATATATTTTTGTTACGGTTACAGAGTGTAATAATGTATATACTTATTATTGAAATTTAGTAATTCGGCAGTGATCCCAACATTTACCTATTTTTAATCTCCCTTTTAAATACTTACCCACTTTTAATCTGTCAAATTTACCTATTTTAATACGGAATTTACCCTTTTCCAATTATTTTTATTTCTAAACTTGCAATAAAACGTAATTTATAGTTGTTCAAGTGCTAGTACCAATCCAATTTGGCACTGGCCTTGGGCCAGACACTATATAACATTGGAGGTGTCTCATTGGTTCCCCCAAGCTTGACACTAGAACAAAATCGCCTCCGCTTTGCAGGACATTGCTTTCGCCGTGAGGACCAGCCAGTGCATAATCTTGTACTTTGGCAGCGTCATGGAGTGAATAAGCATGGTGGACAGCCCATGACTTTCTTGAGACGCATCTTAAAGGACACTGGCCTTGAAGATGCGGATGATCTAGCAAATGACATGGGTGATAGGGAGTTGTGGCGGTGCAATTTTGTTGATAAGCCGGCACAGCATTCTTAGAAATGCAGCTGCAATGCAGCATGCCGATCCTAGTAGTACCAATCCAATCAAGGAGGGTAGCTTAGGGGACTCACGTATAGGGAATTAACATATTACGTATTGCTCAGACTCAGAAAGGGGTGGGGGGGGGGGGGGGGTCGGGAATAAAGTTGTCACGTTGAAATTTCGGAAATGAAGTTGCAGGACGCCATAATTCTCTAAACTTTTTTCTCAACTAGACACAACGTATACAGTATTTCATAATAATTTACTGAGTTGTTGCTGAGATATTGACATTGAGCCAGACCGACAGTCGATGGGCGGACATGCACAACACCGATTTGACTCTGTATCAAACTGTAAGCTAAGGAAATTTTTCTATACAAAATGATATACAGTATCTTCCCATATTCTCAACCGGGTGGGTTAGGCCTCGTTTCGCTCGTCCTGAAGGCCCCACACAAATTCGACTTGTAAAGTTTCTAAACTTTTGCCAAACTACTTGTGTACCAAATTTGGTTAGATTTCATCGAAGATTACCTTGGGGGGGGGGGGGGGGGGAATTATATATCACATATGACAAAACAATATCTATGCAAACGATATGGTTTACTAAGAGTTTGTGGTGTGGGTTATACTGTAGATGTGTTACCTGCTGCTGGTCACCCATGAGTTTAAATCGTAACGGTTAGTCTGTTCAGTGCATTTGTAAGCACATTAGGTTTATTCTGGCACACACACAACACAAAAATTATCTTACTTAATTTTATTTACGAACGTGAGGTTAAACGCCAATTTAGTTATAAAATGTATGGCATGCGCCAATATTAACCCTATTTGACCGGGATGGGGGGTGGGGGTGTTTTATAAATTTTTAGTAATTCATCTGTATCTTTGAAACAGATATGTTGTGAACACCGAGATTTAATGATTTTTCCTAAATTTTTATGGGCTATCCAACAGTGCAAACGGCAATTCAATAGGCAATTCAATATGGGCTGTAGTCTCATTTTGCAACCCATCTCCAGTATTTTTCGTGCTGAAATTTTCAAAACATTGTACGTTACGCTTCAATAAACTAAGTTTCGGTATATATAAGTTTTTTCGGAGTTGATCAAACTAAGTTTCGGTATATAGAGGTTTTTTCGGATGGTGATCACGATTATGACACAAAAATATTAAATGTTTTATTGACGTATTTTTGCACATGTGTGCCACAGTGGAACGATATAGTGCCACCATGAAAATGGTGGCACTATATCGTAAACGATTTTTAACAGGTTGAATCGTAATCAGCGCCCTCAAAAACCCATATACCTTCAGAATTATCCAACCAAATTCAACATTTGTCAGTTTAAAATTGTGTACTACTTGTATTTTGCGTCCTGCCAGAACAGCACTAAAAAAATATGGTTGCACCACCATAAATTATTTTTTAACAAATTGTATCGTGATCAGCGATCTCAAAAACCCATAACACACCGGAAATTTTTCAAAATTTTCAATTTTCTGAAAACATTTTTAATTAACGTAAAGTGACATCCACTTCACATTCAAACGTTCACTTCAAGGTCCCAAAATTGTTACCATTCGATTCTCCATTATATTAAATATGTACAATACATACATTTTCCAAAAATTGTATAATTTTTCAGCCTTATAAAAAAAACTAAAAATTTATAAAATGACCCGCCCCCGGGGCAAATAACGTTGTCGAAAAACATGGACCAGGTAGGGTTAAATATGTCAAACATTTTGCTAATGTGGATAACAAAAGTCTACATGTCGCCAGGCAGGGGTATAACTTTCTTTATGTAAGTTGGACGAAAATTTATTAATTCTCAAATCTAGTGGAATTTATTGAAATAAACCTGCTCTAAATGACCCAAAGAACAAGCATATGGAGTGCTTGATGTGCTCACCACCTGACTTCCCCTACATGTAGCTGACTATAACTATTTGACCTTCCATTGTTTGATTGTCATGTTTCTTAAACCATAATCGGTAATTCCCCCCCCCCCCCCCCCCCACCCCTCAAGAAATAGCAAAATAAAAGTTTCAAAATATAAACACAATAAAATGTAATAAAATATGATGTCGAATAGCACAAAAAATTCTAAAAATGATGAATATAATAACAATTTCAAAACATCTAATAATTTCTAAAATCTAAATATAGCACAACAAATTAAAAAAATACGAATTTACTGAGTCCTATGAGTGAACTATTAGGCACGCTATTTTGGTCCCTCTATGGTGTATAACTGTGGTGCCAGCCTTTAGATTGGGAGGCTAGGATCAAATACACATTGGACAAGAAGATACTTTTTCAATCTATACATTTCAAAACATATTTCAATAACAATTTCTAAAATCTAAATATAGCACAACAAATTAAAAAAATACGAATTTACTGAGTCCTATGAGTGAACTATTAGGCACGCTATTTTGGTCCCTCTATGGTGTATAACTGTGGTGCCAGCCTTTAGATTGGGAGGCTAGAATCAAATATACATTGGACAAGAAGATACTTTTTCAATCTAAACATTTCGAAACATATTTCAATATACAATTTCTAAAATCTAAATATAGCACAACAAATTAATTAAAATTCATGTTGGGGAATGTGGCGAGTAAAAATATTAAACGATAAAACAAAGGAAGGACTGTCAGCCACAGGTATGAAAAAATAGGTAATTAGGCCTAGCAGACGTTTATTCTTTATTATTTTACTGTATATGTGCGTTGTAGTTGTTGTGTACGGTGTATGCGTTTATATTATACTGTATGTGCTTTGTATATGTGTAATGTTTAGTGTTTATACCTTATTATTATACTGTATATATGCGTTGCAGTTGTCGT
>JAUCBJ010007941.1:0-27028 GCA_032718475.1 Nemertoderma westbladi
TAAAAGCCACATCGGACCCAATCGGTACCACATCGGACCAAATCGGACCACATCGGACCACATCGGGGCCACATCGGACCACATCGGGGCCACATCGGAGCCACATCGGCCATAAAATAGCAATTTAGGATGTAAATAACAAGTTCCAGCACCAACCAGCCAACTGACCAAACTCGTATCAGTAATTCAGTAATTGTTAGTCTTTCTGACAACATGTCAGGCTGGTAACCGGTACTGCACTGCAGTAGGTACTAGATACTACAATATCTAATGCAGAGACTATTGCCCCTACTTATACAGTACTGTACCCGTCTGCAGGTATACACAATGAGCTTGGCAGTTATTGTATTTGTATAATTATACTATACTATACTGTACTATATACTGACTGACTGATATATAACACATGCACTAGAGACAATCTTCAGTTCTCCAGTCTGCGGAAGGGAAGGCAAGAAGTTTGAAAGAGAAAACGTTATCAAATGCATTGTTTGAAATAATTTGAAACGGGGGGGGGGGGGGGGGGGGGGGGGACTGGACGCAAATCCCATCTTGGCGAATTAATATCCCGCCTCAATGTTATATTCTCAATTTAGGGAAAGGAGCAGGTTGCAGTGGCCCCGATGTGGTCCGATGTGGTACCGATTGGGTCCGATGTGGTACCGATTGGGTCCGATGCCCGGTACCCATAAGGTCCGATGTGATACCGATTTGGTCCGATTGGGTCCGATGTGGTGCCGATTTGTTCCAATGTCGTACCGATGTGGTACCGATTGGGTCCGATGTGGTACCGATTGGGTCCGATGTGGTACCCATAAGGTCCGATGTGGTACCGATTTGGTCCAATGTGGTACCGATGTGGTACCGATTTGGTCCAATGTGGTACCGATTTGGTCCGATGTGGTACTGATGTGGTACCGATTGGGTCCGATGTGGTACCGATTGGGTCCGATGTGGTACCCATAAGGTCCGATGTGATACCGATTTGGTACCGATTGGGTCCGATGTGGGGCCAATTGGGTCCGATGTGGTACCGATTGGGTCCGATGTGGTACCCATAAGGTCCGATGTGATACCGATTTGGTCCGATTTGGTACCGATTGGGTCCGATGTGGTGCCGATTTGTTCCAATGTCGTACCGATGTGGTACCGATTGGGTCCGATGTGGTACCGATTGGGTCCGATGTGGTACCCATAAGGTCCGATGTGGTACCGATTTGGTCCAATGTGGTACCGATTTGGTCCGATGTGGTACCGATTGGGTCCGATTTGGTACCGATTGGGTCCGATGTGGTACCCATAAGGTCCGATGTGATACCGATTTGGTCCGATTTGGTACCGATTGGGTCTGATGTGGTACCCATTTGGTCCAATGTGGTACCCATTTGGTCCGATGTGGTACCCATATGGTCCGATATGGTACCCATTTGATCCGATGTGGTACCGATTTGGTCCAATGTGGTACCGATTTGGTCCGATGTGGTACCGATTGGGTCCGATGTGGTACCGATTGGGTCCGATGTGGTACCCATAAGGTCCGATGTGATACCGATTTGGTCCGATTTGGTACCGATTGGGTCCGATGTGGTGCCGATTTGTTCCAATGTCGTACCGATGTGGTACCGATTGGGTCCGATGTGGTACCGATTGGGTCCGATGTGGTACCCATAAGGTCCGATGTGGTACCGATTTGGTCCAATGTGGTACCGATGTGGTACCGATTTGGTCCAATGTGGTACCGATTTGGTCCGATGTGGTACTGATGTGGTACCGATTGGGTCCGATGTGGTACCGATTGGGTCCGATGTGGTACCCATAAGGTCCGATGTGATACCGATTTGGTACCGATTGGGTCCGATGTGGTGCCGATTGGGTCCGATGTGGTACCGATTGGGTCCGATGTGGTACCCATAAGGTCCGATGTGATACCGATTTGGTCCGATTTGGTACCGATTGGGTCCGATGTGGTGCCGATTTGTTCCAATGTCGTACCGATGTGGTACCGATTGGGTCCGATGTGGTACCGATTGGGTCCGATGTGGTACCCATAAGGTCCGATGTGGTACCGATTTGGTCCAATGTGGTACCGATTTGGTCCGATGTGGTACCGATTGGGTCCGATGTGGTACCGATTGGGTCCGATGTGGTACCCATAAGGTCCGATGTGATACCGATTGGGTCCGATGTGGTGCCGATTTGTTACAATGTGGTACCAATGTGGTACCGATTGGGTCCGATGTGGTACTGATTTTCTTATTATTTTGGTTAATGCAGCATACATGTAACTGTAAGCGCAACCTGTTCTTTTACTTTATTTTGTTTATTTGTCAGTTTATTAATGTTTAATAATTTGGCATAATGATATACTGTAATACCCAAAAAATATCAACATCTAGGAGAAGAGTATTTTGTACTCTTGATGACATTTGAATTCCCAATACACTGTATGGTTTATGAATGCCATGGAGTTTTATCACCGAACATCTAACTGTCAATCGAAAGAGACATTGTAGTAACACCATATGCGATCCGAGGATTCAATCATGCAACATATTCTTCCACCAATCGGAATGGACTGTGGAGTCGTCTGGGATCTCTGGATCATGTGCGGTATCGATTACGTCTGACCGGGTCTGATGTGGTAGCGATTAGGTTCGATGTGAACCCGGTTGGATCCGATGTGGTATCGATTTGGACCGATGTGGTAACTCTATCCTACACACTTATTTTAATTTATTTTGTGTATTTTACGATCACTATTCTAGGTACTTATTTTACATTGTATATCAGTATATTGCATACTTTCAGTACATATTTACTAATATTGTAATTAATTGATATTGGACTTGTTTTATATCGTGTATACTGTATGTTAAGTTAATATTAAACTACGTTGATGGATTTTATTGTGTGTAAGTGATACTTTCACAAAAATATGTTAATAATGGTTCCTACGTCCTGGTCATTCATTATTATTTAATTTTTACTTTATTAAACTTGGATTTGTCCCATAATGTATACTTCGCTAAACGGACCCAAAGCACCCGGTTTCTACCTTTTTCTCATCCCAGAGGTTTTTCTATGGTGTTACAGTACACTATTTTTTATATGTCAGAAGGAAGCAATATACAGTACTACTTGGGAAGAACAGAAAATCACTGTGTTTTTGTACTATACTAAAATGTTGTGGATGTCCGTAAATAACAAGTCATTGAAGGACCATGTTCTAGCGGAAAATATTTTACGTTAGCCGGAAAACCAAAACACTAAGCGAGGTAAAGCCTCGCTTAGTAAAACCTGGAACCTTTTTGAGATTCAAATCCGTTTTAGGAGCTTATCGTGCCAAGGAGCACGAGAAATCCATTACACAAATGTCATGGGTGAAAGGGAGTTGTGGCGGGGCAATTCTGTCGACAAACCTGAACAGCATTCTTAATATATATGTAATATATATAATGCAGCTGCAATGCAGCATGCCGATCGTAGTAGTAGCTCTCTAAGCAATAATCCAAACGGAATGAACTCAATGAAGATACACTACTGTATAGAATATCAAGCTAACAGTCGGCCGAGGATGGAGGCGTCCCGAATTCTCCTCTTTCAATTGCTGCAACCCGAAGGTGGGGGTGGGTGGGCGCTTCTCCTTTCCCAAGTTTTGCCCCAAGTAAGTCAACTGGTCCGCATTTTATCGACCTTGAATGACCACAAAAACGACCAAGATTGTCTTAAACCATGGCAAACTTAGGCAACTTAGCTGATCCTAGACTCTGTCAATGTTCTTGGCAAACGAGACAACTGTTGCATTGCTATTGCACACTTTATCTTGGATTTACAGTACTGTATATTTATTTACATTATGAGTATTTTGCTTACAAAAGCTTATGTAGCAGTGTATATTTTCGTATCATAGAAGCAATGTTTCGATTATTGAGATGCTTCTATTGTGTGCCGGGTCGCACCCGTCACAGAGACATACAGTATAGTATACGACATCGATTGGCATAGTATGGCAGGGCCCTAGACTTACTACTGTACAAATTATTATAGTTACTTTTTAAAGTTTCATTTCCCAATTATTATAATGCAGTATGTTATTCTTTACATGAACCATTTCGACTCCCTATCCACCTGCGAATATCTGCGAACCACCTATTTAAGCAGGCATTTGAGTGGAAGCCTCTGAACAGAACACTAACCATTTTTAGGGGTGGATGGATGGTCTGTGCGGCAACTGAACAGAACACTGACCTTTATTAGGGTGGAATGGATGGTCTGTGCGGCAACTGAACAGAACACTAAGCGTTATTAGGGGTGGATGAATGGTCTGTGCGGCAACTGAACAGAACACTAACCGTTATTAGGGTGGATGGATGGTCTGTGCGGCAACTGAACAGAACACTAACCGTTATTAGGGGTGGATGGATATTAAATTGAGAATTTAACATTGAGGAGGGATATTAATTCGCCAAGGCGGGTTTTGCGTCGAGTCCCCCCCCCCCCCCCCTGTCTCAATCATTCTGTATAGCGAGAACCAGTTAAAGATATTAAGAGGTTCTGTTGCCGCGGTAATGCTGTATATTCTTTTGATAAAACGTTTAACCTCGGCCAACTTCTGGTTACTGTAAGTGTTTTTAAAAATTTATCTGTCTTGTACATTGAATCGAACGAACATCCAATATTTATTGGTCCTCTACTGGTCCATGGTAAGTCAACATTTTTAGTGTTCCCCTATTTCATATCTCATATTCGTGGCTTGTTAAATGATAAACCACTGTTAAAACTAAAGCTGGGATCAGACAATGAGTTAGCTTTGCGAAAGGCAATGACAACCTCATTCCCAAATTCCCCGATGTTACTTTGTTTAACCATATGAAATAAATACGTGTACAAGCATCTCGCTGACACGGCAGTTCCCAAAGATCTCTGTATGAGACAATGACGAAAATAGTCGGACCAACCGGGATAATTCTCGCCAAGGACGACAACGAATACCAAACTCTTTGCAACAATGTCTTGTCGCACAATAAGTTACCCACGTCAATGAATAATTATTTGACTAAGACAGCGTTTCCCCTTACTCTGGAAAATATTTGGGACCCTATTCATAACAATATTTTAGAATCATTTTGGACAAATAATAATAACGAGTCTGTGAACCACCTACTTAAGGGGGGGGGGGGGGGGGGGGGGGGTACACCATTTTCGGACAACTCTTCGATTTGTCACTCTCAGCGTTTCAAAATTGTTTAATTTTGGCTAAAATTTGGCATATAGGTGCCTAAGATGCTATTCTACATGACAGCTCAGAAATTTTTTTTTTTCGCTATTTAATATTAGTTAATACTAGTTAACAACAAAAAAAACTTGGTTGCGCTTAAAACCCTAAGGCTTTTACAGTTTTGAACCTAATCACATGAAAGTTTTTTTATATGTTAGATCAAAGAAAGATGGGCAACATAACTATCAGGCGAAATTTTAATAATTCTGTTAAAATGTTAAAATAATTCTGCACCGCTAGGTGGCGCTGCAAATTTATGCAAATTTTTAGGTTTTTTATAAATAGTATTAAAATTTATTAACAAAAAATTTCGAAAAGTTGCCTGATACTTTTATGCAGGGTGGCTATCTAGACACCCACAGGAAGTTTCAGACTAATTACTTAAAAATTGTAGAAGGGTTTTGAAGTTGACAACTTTCATTTAGTAATAGTAATTTCAATAGGATTCCGTAAATGGAAATTTACATAGCTTGAAAACTAAAAGAGCTATTAAATAGCGGTTTTCAGATTTGGAAACACCATTCAATTGTGCATTATAATAGACCATAAAAAAAATTTCGACATATTTTGGACCAAAATGGTGTACCCCCCCCCCCCCCCCCCCCCCCCCCCTTAAGCAGGCATTTGAGTGGAAGCCTCGCCCACTTCCAGAGTTGGTTAGATTATTAACAGGGGTCACAGATTCAATGTATAGGGATGTGGAAAGAGCATTCATTGGACAAGGTAATTATAAACTTGATATAACTTATAAAAGATTCCGACTAACTCCCAGTGCCTGGGAAGGGATGAACACGGAGCAAAGGCAGAAACATGTGAAGGCCTTTCTGAACTTTGTTCCACGTGGTACCTACGCCGCTGTTACATCCAGCGATGGAAAACTAGCTACGATAAAGCCCAAACTGACAGGTGGTAAAAAGAAGGGGCAAAAGGCGCGTAAACGGTCGGGGAAGAAGTAAATATAGTGTATAGGTCAACTTTATACTGTATTATATGATATTATGTTCTGATTATAAAACATATAAACTTCAAATAAAAACCATCTGTAACATTGAATTGAACTAGGCCTACGGTAAGTACACTACACAGTATATGGCCCAAATTAAATTTGGATAAAATAAGAATTAATTTTATCGAAAGACCAGATCAGTGACCAACAAAATCAACATACTTTTGTAAAAGTAGCCCACTTAACAGTGTGTGTTATACAGTATATAAGCGAGGGTTATAATATACAGTCTTATTGAAACCTACTCAAAAGTATGTTATTAATAATTTAATACAATTATAATAAATATATTTTACGAAATTCCACTAAAAATACTTTAAAATTTGTTATCTTTGCTTTTTGTGCCGGGCCGGAAATGAGTAATTTTTTCCTTAGGGAAAATAGTGCCCATCTCGTTATTAATCGATAATTTTCTCAGCGCAAAAACTATGTAAAAAATATAAATAAATGTATAACTAGAGTAATGTATAATAATATGAAATACAGTATAAATAATATGCAATGATCTGGGATTGTTTGAGAAATAAATTATATAAGAAATTGAAAATATTTATTTACTTCCTAAGTAAAAACGCAACGACATGCGCACACCACAATAGATTAAAACAATTCCAACGGTCACTAAATTAATTAAGTGGCGACTCGCCCTCGCGTCAGCAGATGATAGTGGCAATGGTGGAATTGGTCTATTGATGAATCCAACTGCACATGCAGCATTGGACAAAATAGACCAAATCTCTAACCGCATCATCCGTTGCCACTTCTCATGTTCTGGAAGACTGGCTAAGAAGTTTCCTAAGGTGGTTCTGATTGTGTGCTACTCTCCAACTAGTGTTGCCCCTGTAGAGGAGGTGGAAAATTTCTACCACAATCTACAAGCAGCAGCAACTGATGGAGTGGATCAGCATGCATTCTTAACATTCCTGGGAGACTTTAATGCAAGTCTGCATCAATCACCTACATCGCCCTGGGTCTATAGCAATAGTGTTAACCGAAATTCTGTCCATCTTCAGGATTTTATCTCTGGAAATGGATTGTTTTCGGCTGGAACCCAGTTCAAGAAGCGAACTGGAAAGCTATGGACTCATAGTGGACCCAGTGGTCACAAGTCCCAGATAGACCATATTCTGTTTCGTAGGAAATACAGGAGCTCTATACAAGACTGTAATGCATTTACACTTCGACCCTTCTCCAGTGATCACCGCCTTATTGTGGCCAAGGTAAGACTTAGTCTGCGTGCTAGCAGAACAACGAAATCTGCCTTGCCACGGCATGACTGGTCCTCTCTGTTGCAACAGCCAAGTGTGAGATCCAGCTTCACACTACAGCTGAGTAACAGGTATGAGGCTCTTGCCTCTGAGGCGGCAGATCACTGCGAGGGCTATACTGCCTTTACAGAAGCAGTTAAGTTAGCAGCTGCAGAAACAGTTCCTGTATACCCTCGAAACAGGAAAAGGGCCCCCTGGACTGACAACAAAATTCAGAAGTGCCGAAATGACCTTCATAAGGCGCAGAAAGAGTCCCGACTCAAACAGACTACAGCGGCCAAGAATGCAGTTAAAGCTGCATCTAGGTCCCTGAACAGGCAGTACTCTGTTAATCTACAGGAGCTAATAAACCAACAGGTTGATGCCATCAATGATGCTGACGACAGCAGGCAATCATCCCAGGCATGGAAATCGATCAATCTGCTTACTGGGCGGAAAAGCCAACCAACCACCAAGGTTAAGGCTGAATCACCAGCCGATCGCCTCAATGGTTGGAAAGCCCACTTTGAAAAGCTCCTCAATAATGACAGGGTATTGCCTGATAACTTTATAGAAGTAAAAGTGTCTGAGTCTGTACTCCCAGATATTCCCATTGGCGATATCTCCTTTGCAGAAGTGAAGGCTGCTGCAAAGAGCATTAAGACCAATCGTGCCAGTGGAGTAGATGGTGTTCCCCCTGAGGTCTTTAAAATACCTGAGTGTTTAAAGCTCATCTATCCCATCATAGTAGACATGTACCGTACAACAAGAGTCCCACAAGAAATGAAAACAAATAAGTTGGTGCCAGTTCCCAAGAAGGGCAACCTAACACTCTATGGTTCTTTTCGGGGAATCTCATTGATCTCGATTGCTGCAAAACTATACAATAGAATTCTATTAAATCGCATCAGGGATCCCATTGAGAGACTGCTACGTGGAAATCAGAATGGGTTCCGTAAAGGTCGTGGGACCATGGAGCCCATTTTGGCACTTAGAAGGATAATTGAAGAGTTATCAAAAAAGAAAGACAGGCATCTGGCTGTTATCTTTGTTGACTTCTTCAAGGCCTTTGATTCAGTCTCTCGCTCACGTATGTTCAGCATACTTTCATTATATGGGATTCCTGATGAAATTATTGCAGCAATCAGATCAGTATACGATGGTTCGACAACATTTGTGTCTACTGTTGACGGTGACACAGAACCATTTGAAGTGTTATGGGGCGTCCTCCAAGGAGACACACTTGCACCATTCTTGTTCATTATTGTGGTTGACTATGTTCTACGCATGTCCTTAGATCATCATAATGATGATGGGGTGATGATAACTCCACCTACTGGCTCCAGAAGTCGAGGAAATCCTGCCAAGTACCTAACTGATCTAGACTTTGCTGATGACTTAGGAGTACTCTCAGAATCATTAGAGGGAGCCCAGCGGCTCCTCAGCTTATTAGAACATGCTGCTTCTAGTGTTGGTCTTTTTATTAACTCCAGAAAGACCAAAATTCTGACAGTTAACTTTGAAAGTCCTCAGCAAGTCTCTGATCGGATGAGCATAAGCTCAAAGGATGGTATGCTTGAGCATGTGGACGACTTCTGTTACCTGGGATCATGGATCCGGAAGTCAGGTGAGGACCTTCGAATACGTAAGGGAAAGGCATGGGCAGCCTTGAATAGGCTTTCCAGGATTTGGAAGTCACCTCGAATTAATCGGAAACTTAAGGTCCGATTATTTAGAGCAGCAGTAGTTCCAGTACTCCTCTACGGGAGTCCATGCTGGGCTCTAACTGCTGAGGACACCAAATCTCTGGATGGCACATTCACAAGAATGCTACGCCGGGTACATTGTGTCAAGTACAATGCACACATCTCCAACCAGACACTATATAACATTGGAGGTGTCTCATTGGTTCCCCCAAGCTTGACACTAGAACAAAATCGCCTCCGCTTTGCAGGACATTGCTTTCGCCGTGAGGACCAGCCAGTGCATAATCTTGTACTTTGGCAGCCTCATGGAGTGAATAATCATGGTGGACAGCCCATGACTTTCTTGAGACGCATCTTAAAGGACACTGGCCTTAAAGATGCGGATGATCTAGCAAATGTCATGGGTGATAGGGAGTTGTGGCGGCGCAATTTTGTTGACAAGCCGGCACAGCATTCTTAAAAATGCAGCTGCAATGCAGCATGCCGATCCTAGTAGTAATGGCTGATAGTGGCCGTAACTAAATAATATAATAATATATTATCTATAATTTGATCTTCAAAAAGTTGATAATTTATAATTAGATAAAATGTACTGTGTAGGCCTACAGTACATATGAAATACAGTATAAATATGTCATGATCTGGGATTGTTTGAGCAATAAAGTAGATAGCACCTCCAGCGTCCATGGATCCCAGGCGACTCCATTCCGATTGGTGGAAGAATATGTTGTATGATGGAAACCGTGGATCGCATATCGTGTTACTACAATGTCTTTTTCAATTGACAGTTAGATGTTCGATGATAAAACGCCATGGCATTCATAAACCATACACTCTATTGGGAATTCAATTGTCATCAAGCGTACAAAACACTCTTCTCCTCCTAGATGTTGATATTTTTTTGGGTATTACATTATATCATTATGCCAAATTAAAAACATAAATAAATAAACAAACTAAAGTAAAATAACAGGTTACGCTTACAGTTACATGTATGCTGCATTACCCAAAATAATAAGAAAATCAGTACCAATTCGGACCCAATCGGTACCACATCGGACCACATCGGGGCCACATCGGACCACATCGGGGCCACATCGGACCACATCGGGGCCACATCGGAGCCACATCGGCCACAATATAGCAATTTAGGATGTAAATAACAAGTTCCAGCACCAACTGACCAAACTCGTATCAGTATTCAGTAATTGTTAGTCTTTCTGACTTCAGGTCAGGCTGGTAATCGGTACTGCACTGCAGTAGGTACTAGATACTAGAATATCTAATGCAGAGACTGAGAGACTATTGCCCCTACTTATACAGTACAGTACCCGTCTTCAGGTATACACAATGGGCTTGGCAGTTATTGTATTTGTATAATTATACTATACTATACTGTACTATATACTGATATATAACACATGCACTAGAGACAATCTTCAGTTCTCCAGTCTGCCGCTAGAAGGCAAGAAGTTTGAAAGAGAAAACGTTATCAATGCATTGTTTGAAATAATTTGAAACGGGGGGGGGGGGGGGGGGGGGGACTGGACGCAAATCCCATCTTGGCGAATTAATATCCCGCCTCAATGTTATATTCCCAATTTAGGGAAATGAGCAGGTTGCAGTGGCACGTTATATTAACCAAAACAATAAACAAAACACAATTATTATTTTTGATATTAATCATCTGTTATTTGCGTCGAATTTCCCACACTTACAATGGGAAAGAAACCAGATAATTATTTGGACTTAAATTAAGAGGATATAACTCAACTCGATATACAAGATCTCCGATATTACTGTACCCAGGCTGGTATAAACTTTACAATTAAAACAGCTGCTAAAACTCTTCAGAAGAAGTTATCCAGAGCATAAAACTTTGAGGGTGGAAAGGGTGAAACTGCTTCATGGGACAATAAATGGACATGTTTGCTAAAATTTTAGCATATGGATCGTTCCATTACAGAGCGTGCCACCGCCAAATTACAACGAGCCGAGGATCATGCTGTCACAGCCGCGGAGCTATGGCTTGTGATAGAACGTGCCGACGAGGACCGACGAGGAACGAGGACCGACTAGTCCTGTCGCTAGTGGTGGAGTGGCACCGGTGGTTCCATCTGTGGCTCCCGGAGACGTACCTGAGCATCAAAACAGATATCGTCCTATCGATATTAAGAATCTCGAAAAGATAAATAATAACGTCAACTTCCAAACCTTCATCCAATGGTGGAAAGCTTGGGACGTTCACACCCACTGGCAACAGATATCACTTTGCCCCCCGCGACGAGCAAGTATATGCCTTGATAGAGGCGTTGGGAATGGATATCCAACAAACTATTAAAGTTTCGCTTAGCCTGGATATCAACTCAGGTGACACAACAACTGAGACATTGTTGGACGCATTTCAGGCCCATTTACGTTCTAAACAGATTCTTAACGGTAAACGGGGTCCTAATGAATGCTTTGATTCACTCCTTTGATTCAATTCTCCCTGAACCGAAACTTAACGACTGTGTTCGAATAGCACAGATGGTTGAAGCAAGTGAGAAGAACAAGGTAATTATAGGTAGCGGCAAACCTATAACACAAATCTTGAACTATCAACGGGAATGTGGACGATCACCAACCCGCGAAAATCGAGATAATCAGAATCCTTTGGAAAATCGAAATAATTCCAGCAATCCGAACCAAAGTTCTGGCAAATGTGGTATGTGCGGTCGAAAGACACACCCGGGTGGCCGAACTGACTGTCCAGCCCCATCCGTATGTATCCATACACCACATCGGAAAACTTGGACACTATAGACCAGTAGTATGCTGTTTCAAATATAAAACCAAGGAACACAAGGTTTCCACTATCTGTCCAACTCAAAATCAATCGCATTGTAATCTCTAACACAATATAGAAGTTAGAATATGTACCAGTCGACATATTTCGCACAGATAATAATAAAAAAGTTGGACATATTAAACAGGCCCTGCCCGACAGTGGCACTGTTATAACCATTTTAGGCGAGAACCAATTCCACAAGATGGGTGGTAAAGGATCCGAACTTCTACCTGCCAGCAGGGAAGTGTTTTCCACATCAAATGGTTCACCGATAGACATATATCAGGTCGTCTCGCCGTTCGAATAATTCATGAGACCGAGATATATATATCTCGAGAATTCACTGGATTTATATGTTTCTCTGACTATCTCAAGAGTTTGGACTCATTCCTTGGAATTTTCCAAACAAAATCTATACAGATATTTCCACTGTCAAAGCATCTCAGAACATGGAGAATTTGCAGCAGGAAATTCGGACAGAATTTGCAGATGTCTGTAAGCGGATTCAATTCCCTGCACTACCCAGCGGAAAATGGGTGAAGTGGCTTTTTACCAATTACAGTTGGGAAGGTGACATTACCAATATAATGTCACCTAATAACCAACTCAGGCAACACACACTGACTGCCGGCCACGTATAGAGTTGAGAGGCCATAAGCCATCTCAGGGGACAAAGGGGCTAGCAATTGGGGACAGTGGCAACAGGGAGTGGCGAGATGGAAATTAATTAGGTTAGCCAATGATGAGAGGGGAAAACAGGTGATTGGAATGCATCTATTGGCCAGGCCGCTCAGTACAGTAGGAGTAACTAATATGTGTTAGCAATATAACCGTTGTACTTGTTGATTATGATTCAGTTGGTATATGTAGTGTTGTGAGACTGGAACGGTTTTTAACCGTCATCATTACCGTGCTATTATATTCTGACTGTGCTATTATTATGTTCTGACATTATAACAACTGACACTAAAAACTCAGTTATTCCAACGGCCTTCGGCCTCAATATTCAGACTACAGCCTTTCAGCAGCCTATGGACGCGGCGATGCGTATAGTACCAAACAACACACCAGTCGTGGTTTAGAAACCAACTCCTTGATCCTGTCACAGTTAAAAACCGACAGAGTCAACATCCAGCAAGAGAAATAAGCTGTGACAACAACTAACGCCAACGATGAGCGAAAACCAAGAGATGCCCCAATGTCCAGAGGGAGAAACGAGCCTGCCGCGAACCCCGAGCGAAAGAGATCAGATGATTCGGGAAGCAGCGACGAGGCGGTACCGGCCTGCCACACCGGATTCGCCAATGAGGGACGCTCCGGTCGTTGAGGAGGAGAGTGGTCGGGTACGAGGAGGAGAAGGGATCGAGTCAACGCGAGATCACAGCGGCGAACAAGGTACCGAAGTCGCTGGCCGATAGCGGCGACCTGCCCACCGGAATGGCAACGGTGTGGCCGACGGTACGGCACCGGATGAGGAGGGAAGGTCAAGTCCAGGAGGAAGACGTCGGGATGAGCGATCGCCTACAACGAAGGTAAAATGCCACCAGGAAGTTGTTAAAGGACGCTAGAGAGGGAGGAAAGGTAGACCAGCCCAAGTTGTACCGGAGGCTAGGTGAGTGCAACAAACATTTTCGCTACCTAGTCCGATTTGGGCAGGGGGAACTGGCAAGTGAGAGGGCGAGGGGGGGTCGCCATAGAACTGTTCAAATTGTGGCGATCCGAGGTGGTGGCGGCTAGTGTAGTGTACGTAGGGCCCTATCTAGTAGATGCGAGGGGGATTAAGTTAGTGGGATGGGCGGATCCGCATGACACCGAACCTGAGGTTCACCCCAAAGATTCGGTGTCATTGGTTTGTAGGAATGCTAGTAAGCATGGAAAAATTAGTAGGACGAACAGGCGACGGGAGTCCGTCGTAACCAAAAAGTCCGCTACATCCTCCGCGAAAGCAAGAAGGGTGTTAGAGATAGATCTGGTGTGTCAGCTAGACATAGTCGCGCTGGATCAAAAGGAACTAGAGAGACAGCTGGATGAGGGGACTGCGTTACTAGAAAGGGAAAGGGAACTAGAGAGAGTGTGTAAAGAGAGGGTGGTGAGAAACTATAGAGAACGGGAGGAGAGAGAAAAGTGTGACCGTAAAGAACGGGAGGAAAGGGAGGTGAACGTGCGCAGAGAGCGAGAGGCGAGGGAGGCAGAGTTAGCTAATCAAAGTATAAGGGAGGATAAGGAGAGAGAGAGGGCGGGTAAATGTATGAGGGATGATATGCATACCTGGTTGAGGGGGTTAATGCAGTATCAGGCGAAGTAGAAACTCCGATTAGAACTGGCAAAAATGGGTTTATCAGAGAGCGAGGCTGGTTCGCGGAGTATTTATGAGGAACCAGGGGTAAGTGGGCTGACACCCCACTTACAGGTACTGGACGACAGACCCAGAACTGGTGTGATCGGATGGACGGGGGTGGAGGGGGGGGGGGGGGGGGGGTAATGACAATACGTTCAATGAGAACGTTAATATTAATAGTACCATAGTAGATAACCCTAATACTAACGAAACATTTCATGCAGGAAATAATATTTGATTAATAATAATGTAAATATTGGTGCACCAGATAACAAAAATAATTTAATTAATAATGCGACTGATGGTACAGCACATAATAATGTTATAAATAATTCCGGTGAAATTAATCAAAATAATGCAAGTAATAATATAACAAATAAACTGGGTGAGGCTAGTGGTGGTATAATTAATACAAATGTTGGGGAAGCAGGTAATTCGCCTAGCGGAGGCCTTCAAGGCCACGCGGTCCCGCAGGGAGGAACGCAGGCGAATGAACCCAGGGAGAATAGAACTAACGTGTCGACTGGTGGAGAACATGGATACGGGGGCGAAGTGAGGAATGACAGGTGGGGGGGGGGGGGGGGGGCTACGGGCACCCCACCACAACCAATTAATGACATTAAGGTATTGAAGGAGGATTCACGACCGCATGGAGAGCCCTGGACAGGGAATTTGGCCATCCTGCGAAGATTATCTGACAAACCTTAAGGGGAATAACATCAGGCGGACTCGCAGATAACCCCGTTAACATCAAGACTTTCGCTAACAAAGTATAGAAAGCGCTAATAGTGTTAAAGACTCTAGATGCACCTTACAAACTCAATGCATCGAACAACATCACCACGATAGCGCAGGCACTACCGATTTGGCTAAGAAACAAATGGAGAAAGATCGCTTTCTCCACTCGAAAGAAGAAAGGTGCGGAGCCAGGGTTGGAGGAGATGTCGAATTTCCTTAACTATGAGGCAGAGTTAATAACGGATCCAGTCTATAGTGAGGAAAGTCTCGATAAGGTACCGAAAGCGGAATGCAGCCAACCTAAACCGGAACATAGTCCGGCGGATGCATTTCCGAAAGTGTGGCAGTCGCTACCACATCGGACTACAAGTCCGCAGGGAGCTGGGAGTAGAGCCACATCGTGGCAGGGACAGAGACAAAGTAACAACACGAACAAATACAAACCCAATACCCCCAGTAGGCCGAGTCCGAGTAACCAAAACACTAAACCGCTAGATATGAATATAAGCGCAATGCGTGAAGCACTACATAAGGAACGCTACAATCCCGAATACAAATGTCAATTGCATAGAGATGGGACCCATAAGACCATAGACTGTAAGCATTGGCAGGCTTTACTTAAACAAGATCGGATAGCCTACATTGGAAAGAATGGACTATGTCACTGATGCGCGGTAGGAGGGCACAGAAAGGATGAATGTCAAGAACCACCGATCAAGTATGCTGGGACTGATGGAAATGGAGGCCAGACAATAATGGCGACGAGTACCACGGGAGCACGAAGGAAGAGAACAGTACTACTTGGAGTGGTACCAGTGAGAATAATAGGAGAGAACAGGCTATCGGTTACGACGCAAATGTTGGTCGATAGCGGAGCAGCGTTCACGCTAACGGAGAGTTGGGTGGCCGAAAAGATAGGGTTACAAACGAGGCAAAGTAACATGGCGGCGACCACGACCTCAAGTAATAACGCGGTCATGATGATGATGATGGGACGCTGTGAAATCGAAGCGATAACACCAGACTCCGACTATATAACTTTATAATCGCTCTAAAGAACAGATAAATTAATTTTTCAATGCCGTTTTAACTTTTTCATATTACATTTATGATTGCTATCATTATGTGAGAGTTTGAGAATCTTTAAACTTTTTTAATTCAACCAATTATTCGTATTTTCGAAAAAGCGTCATGTCTCCCTCAATGGGGGGAGACTTGATACCTAGGGTGGGAGATCTGTTCGCGCTTTTAGACCTTTAGCAGTTTAACCCGCTAATTTTAGGTGTCTTTTAGTTTGTAAATCGACTTTAGCCTATGACGAGTATTTGATACACTACATTAGCCGAAGCCAGCCTATGCGCGACCATTCACCCGCTGGATATACCCGGGAGACTGGATTCGGGGGCTCTGACCTTATTGCGGTGTAGGCCTACTGTATTATTCGATTGATCGTTAATATATAATCTCTGACAAATATTATTCACTTTCGGGAAATATTAACAGTTCCCTTTGGACGTGGCGCTCTAAATATATAAACAGAGCTATGACTTACACTAAACACAATGGGATGGCTAATGATTCACGTATAAGGCGCATTCTTTAGGAGATGCTTTGTTATCTGTCACTGTCATGCACACTACCGGTACCGCACAATACTGCACACTGATCTGCCGACCTTCACTAATTTTAGTCACATATAAAGAGAACAACAATTGACCCATGTAGTACCTATGAAATAGCATTAGATTCACTCCAAAACCAATATCATATAAGTCGCAATTGCTATATGTAACCGGTCTCTTACCTTCAGTATATCAAGAAGATGGGGTTTTATGATTATTTCTCGATATTATCCAAATATAACAATTTTCCATCAACAGATACAATTAATAACCGACAGTAAATAGCAGTAAAATAATGCGGTGAAAGATATGTATAGCATTTGACAGGCAGGATAACAGTTATACATTCCGGTAAACAAAGCCGTTCTAATGTTTTGGCTAAAGTCTGAAACAGAATAATTCCATAGCCGATGTTCATGGCATCAGGAAAACCAACACAACTGTGGGCCGTTGTAGGCAGCTTTCAACACAAAGAGAAATAGCTCTCATTGGCAGAACTCCAGATTCTATAGAATAGATTCCACGAATGTCTAAATGCCAAACCTCCCTAGCCTTTGCAGCCCATAGCCAACACAAGGCTAAATCGCTCTGATTGGTCGATCATTGTTCTGATTGGTTAATCGAACAGAACAAAGAGGCCATACGTACAGCAAATCGGCCAATCAGCCAGCAGAATGCATCACTCGAGCAAGGCAGTTTTAGAGTATTTGAGCGCATTGAGGGAAAACTGGATTGCGGAGAAAAAGGGCCAGTTACATCCCGCAAAAGCTTTTACACCGCTCCCAGAAAATGGCATTTAATTCTATAAAATATAAAAAATCACAGTTTCTAAAATATAAAAATACTCTAAACAGTCAGTCTCTCCCGCGCGGACGGCGTTTACGCAGTTTTTTGAGGCTAGCGAGAGTCCTTTTCTCTTTGGGGCAAGCCACTTTACTAGGAGGGCTATAACTCCTGGGCGAAGGGTGCAATACAATTGCATCAGAAGGTTAGGGTTACAGTCGGTGTCTCGTCCATTTCGATATGCTTCTCCTCGAGCTGATTTTCCTCCGCTTGTCGTTGGATGTGTCCGTCCAGAAATTCTCGCGGAGAATAGGGTCGTCCAAGTTCGATAACTTCTTAGAGATTCTGGATTTCCCGATCGAACTGAGATAAAGTTACTTTGTTTACCGCTTGGACCTGCTAGTGCAATTTACGTTTATCTGAACAAGCGTAGGTTCCTTCTCTGATCTTTTGTAGAATAGCGTCTAACGCGCTTGGCACAACGCTCTCCTCCACTCTGGTGACAGGTTGTATCGGTGTTAAACCGGGACGATGGCAAGGATCAAACGGCGACATTAAATGTCCGCATCCCAATCCGGCTAGGTAGGATGGGCTAATATCTAGGAAGACCACAACCGGGGTGCCACCGCCTAACTGTTCAGGTAACACTAGATCTTTGAACAGTGAGTACAGCTCGGGAGGATCTGTCATACTAATAGGATCAAGAGTCTGAGGTCTCACTAGGGAATGAGGAGGTCTGATCGAGTATTCCGGAACTCTGATCATTGGTTTATTTAAGGATCGTCTGAGTCGAACGAGCGTAGGTGATACGTCAAACAAATTTCGCTCGAAACTCCCGTAAGTATAGCGAGTAAAACCGTGTTTAGTGCAACGTCTCCGCGGATGTTTAGGTCTTTCCGTTTGTTGGTTGGGTCTAGGGCACCATCGCAATAATACCAAAGACGCACGTCTTGTAGGGGAAACGCGAGTGATCTCTCTCCAGTTCACAACACTCCCCCATCTGCTCGAAGCCATCCGGTACAACAGGTAGCGGTTGATCGGCGGTAAGATACATCATAGTGGAACAGAGCCGCTTGAGTTCCACCATGCGGTCATGATGTATACCTTGAGGATATCGAGTTTCTAGATTCTGCTGACTGGTAATATTGAGATATGTTTCTCTCAAGAATTCCAGATATTTGTTGAAGTCGCTGCGTTTATCCGGCTCTTCAACATCTTCACTTTCGAGTCGGTTTCGAATAGAATTTTCGTGTTCGAGTCTCAGTTTATCGTTCCGCTTCCGCTGGGTATGATATTTAAATAAAACCATTTCCCTTTCGGTATCGACATCGTCCGTATCGTGTAAATTGATAGAATGACTAGTAGTTAAGAAGTCCATATACATACCATTGCGATGCGTATAGCGAGCGGTGAATTTTCTATAGTCCAATTCACGCGTAAGTTGCTCCTGGGACATTGGCGGTTCGATATAACGACCATTGTCCTCCGTAGTAGTTGGACCAGCGTCGCCGCGTATCAAGCTATCAACGAACGCTTGTAAAGGTAGAGTATATCGCTCCCTGATACCAAGATCATCTTCTATCAACTCAGTCATATCTGCTATATGAGTTTATTAATATTATAATGAGTTTATATTTAGGCTAGCGGGCGTCGCTGCCTACCCCTCTCTGCCCCCGGACAGTGCAAGATCCTCAGCGCTGGTGTACTTTCGCCGATGTGCCTATCGCCAACATCGTAGCTGCACAACGACCACAACAACCAGCACGAGTCACTCCACCGTCCGTCCCAAAGGCTTAGATATACTTCAGGTTCTTACTGGAGAGTTAGGGCTACTTTCACAATTGCGACTCGCTACTGTAAACACACTTTAGTAGTAACATTCACCTATAAACGCACAAATTCCACACAACTGTCACAAACCGCACATATTCGGGCCATTTGTCCTTTAGTCAGTGCCTTCCAGAATGCCACGTTATTATTGGGTATCCTGGGATACTAGCAATGTGCTATTTTATTCCTTATGCTATTCAATGGGGCAAGCCTTTATTGTTCTTTTAACTCACTTCTAATTCTAGCGTGGTTGTTGCCATGGTGACATTATGGAAAGCTAGCGGTAGAATTAGGGTAATTCTCATGCATACAGATCTGGGATGCTATTTAATAGTAATTCTTTAATTGTCAATATTCCTCTTTATACATGATTTTATGAATTTTGTCGGCTATTGACTATATATTGGAGATTCTCGCACACTAATACACTTAATAGGGTGAATCTCCGCTCCCATGATCTATTAATTAATGGAATTTTGGGAATGTTATAAATTGTATAAAATAACAATTTATCAAATTCATTAAAAGATATGAATTTAAATTTATTCCCGTAAATTTTATTATTTAATATTAAATAGACACAATTTTATTCCAGAGCATGTCTGGGGACTGGGATCCTTGATTCTAGGAAATTTGTCCTTTTAAGAGTATCGGTAAGTGCTACGATATCTTAATTGACTAGAATTTTAAAGGATCTGAAATTTGACAGATTTTGTAAATATTAATAATTAATATTTAGGATGGGCACCAGTTTATTCCAGAACTTGTCTGGTGACGTTAACCACTGATTCTAGAATTTGCCTTTCAAGTATATCGGTGGGTGCCGCGATATCTTAATCGACTAGAATTGCAGATGGTCAAAGGGTTTAACAGATTTATTTTGCGTTATACGCTACTGTTAAAGGGACATCACGCTACTATATGTATTATTTAATATACGGTGAATGAGAGCAATATCGCACGAAGCAATGTCAGTGAGAAGAGGCAAGTCGTTTCCAAGGTCTACCCAGAGCTTGGTTTAGCCGAGACACAAGGATCTGAACTTTGCATTCCTAATACTCTGCTTACCAATAATACTTGAATATAGTAGGAGCTTTATTGTACTTTAATAAGTACGGATATTTCATCTTACTGTAGTCACGTATTTATAATGTAATACGGACAGTAAGGAAAGAGAAAAAGAATTATTTCTCGCCGTCGCACTAAATATAATATACAGGTAATTAAGTAATAAAGTATTGTCATCAATGTAAAACGATTAATCATAAATATAAAAGAAGTAGATCGTACCAACAACGTCATAATGTAACCAACTGCAATAGCATAAACTCCATCTCCACAAATAAGTCTCTATCTACCGCCAATCAATATCTTCGGTTTCTTCCGCATTGCCTCATCAAATTCGAGATATACCTGGTATCCCTGCGCCGTCGTCCAGCCCGAGCCCGCTACGCCATTTCGTCCGCGACCCTCTAAGGCAATGGGAAGCCCCGCGTATGATAGCCAGCTGGACCCGGGTACGGACCCACCCCATCACCATGCTGTAGGGTCTCCCCCACGTCCGGTGGAGCTTCTGGGCAATGGTCCTGAGGAGCTTGTCCGCTTGGGGGGCCAACACTCCGTCGCAGGAGGCAACGTATGGCGAGAAGTCGCCACGCCGCGCCCAGACTGCGTCGGAGTAGAGCCGCTTCTTCTCGTCTTCGGCTGACTCGAGGACTGACATCGGGGAGCGCCCCGCATAAGACCCGGCGTCAAGGTTAACCAACCTGATGTCGATCAACGACTGGGTCTGCGGGTTAAACGCCCCCCGAATGCCCACGTCACACCGAAGACCAGACGCTCCGTCGACCCCCTGCTGCTCCCGAACGACCGGCTCGCAAGTAACATTGCGGGGCCCGAACGCTGCCGCCGCCAGGTCGCCCACAACGTCCCGTAGCTCATTGTGGCGCTGGATGACGAGACCTCCTTTCTTGCAATTTAACCCGTGGTTAAGATCGAAGGGGGCCCCGCACCCATCGCACCGGCTCGGAACCGAGGCGAGGGGCCGACCATAGCGGATGGCCACCGCATCACGGAACTCACGAGGAGAAAGGTCGAGGTGATGCTCTGCATGGGGGAGACAGGAAATCCAGCCGCTGGTACGGTAGTCAACAGCTCGTTGTACTATGCGTCGTCGGGTCTGTGACATGTCTTCGATCGCCTCCTTGAACCCGGTCTCCTCCCGTGCAAGCTGTAGTGTACGCCCCACTTTGCGAGCCCCCTGAAGACAAGCGAGGTGATCTACCAGGGAGAAGGTTTCAACCCCAATGATTGCCCGGCTGAGGGACCGAGTTCCGGCTCGGGATGTGTCGTAGGAAGGAGTAGCTTCCACTAACGGGTCACGTAGGCCCATCCCTCCTATGCGGGGGGACAAGGAGAACAGCTGGCGTTCGTTAGAGGATATTTCGCCTCCGAGTAGGGCAGGCAGAAAACGCTGGGCTATGGCCTCCTCGAGGATTCGGAATTGGTCGCTGCAGTTTGGTGTGACCCGCTGAAGGTAGGCCCACTCCCTCTGGAGGGAGCAGGCCATGGCCGCAAACGCAGCCTGCGGCTGTTCGGATGCCATCTCAGACAGCTTGTCTACTGCGTCGACCCATGCAGCTACCTTGGCCCCCACGAACGCCTTCCTGTCAGACACTCCACCCAGGAAACCCCCGAGGAAGCGGTGGCCTGTAACCACGTTGATGGATTGGCCCGTGAAGATCCGCTTGGCCTCCTCCATAAAAGCCGGCGCCACTACCAGGTAGCTCTTGGATGGTTCTGGCTTGTAACCAAGTGCTGGGCCGTTGGCTTTGAGCTGAAGGAACCACTCCAGGACGTCCACGAGTCTCCCAGCACCAGCCGAGTCGTCCGCAAACCAGTTCTGTCGCGTCTTCGAGGAACGCAGGCATCGGACTAATGGTAAGGCCCCTGTTGCGTAGAACAGCATGGCGAGCGGGTCCCCCTGTGTGGCTCCCTCCTCGCTGAATAATATCGCATCAGTTCCTCTCACAACCAATATACTGTATCCTCGGTAACAGTTGAATAAGAACAGGGAACACCTTGGCCATAAACGGCGGGCGTTCCACAGCGCTGCCACCCTATTCAGTGAGTTGAAAGCGTTGGAGGCGTCTACCAGGAGTACCCCCCAACCATCGTCGGCCCGCTCCTCAAAGATGTCGGCCATCGTGTGGACGGCAGCCTCGACTCCCGCGGACGTCCCGGCTGATAGCTGCTCAGCCCCGCAAGTTGTTGTCACGTCGTCGCCAGTAGTCTGCGCCATGGCTCGTGCCATGATCCGGCGGAGGCATTCGCCAATCCCAATTGGGCGCACTCCAGGGCACTTATCAAGGGCGATGAGCCGGCCAGACATGAGGGCACGTGTGGACTCCCACGGGACTACTGAGTTCGCCAGATTGCGAGTGATGCCTGCAATTCCCTCGCGTAGGCGTTCACTGTGGGCCCCGTAACTTAGCAGAAAATCCTGCCAGCGGGTGGAATCAGAACCGGCAGGTCCCGCCCCGCCGTGGAGGTGGCGGACCGCCGACTCTATATGGGCAGCCGTTATGTCGACGTCAACTCGCACCGGTAGCTCATCTTCAGGATCCAGTAGAGAACCAACCAGAGGTGCCGCCGCTGTGGGGTGTTTACTTCTGAGCACGTCCAGGACATTGACCTTGTTTCCCCCAACCTCCACGTCATCGCTGGGGTCTAGTAAGCCTCCAGAATCCCGGCCCATCACCCACCGTACAGCGCTTCGCACTTTTCCCTCAAGCATAAGGCGCGTAAACACACGGATCGTGTGTTCCTTCTCGTTGTCCGGCGGCTGACGACTGACCCGATGGCCAGAACCAAACTTCTTAGAGCATCGCTCCGCCTCCTGGAGGAGGGCCTCCATTTGGCCGCCTCGCCAAAGACGATTCTTCGGGAGAGGAGACGGCGGATGTCGGCCACCTTAGTTACTTTAGGGTCGCGATGGAGTAGAAGCGAGTCCGTGAGTAGTAAACGCTCTGAGCGGGCATTTGCCACATTGTGTTGCAACGCAGACTGGAAGGCTGTTGCCTCTGAGGCCAGCAGCTCAACAAAGTCCCGCCCCAATGCACCACCAGGCAGACGGTATTTGGACCCGATCAACTGAGTAGCGCGCCTCCACTGGTGTAGTAAGAGATCCGGGGCGGCTCCCTTTCCAACCGATGGGGCCCCGTAGGCCCTAGTCATTAAGTCCTGTGGGTCGGGGTTCGTTTGGTTCTCGATCGCTGATGCCCACATACTGCCAAAGGTCGTGGTGTCCTGGGCGGCTGCCCCGGCAGTTGGGGCGTCTGTGGGTTTCACTGAGCGACGAGGACAGTCGGGGACAGGGTCTGTGGACGGAATGTGGCCGTCTTGGTTGATGGTAGACTGGCTGGCGCCGTTGTCTCCGTTTCCTGACTGAGGTACCAACGTTTCGCTTAGTGAGTCAAACGAAAGCTGGCTGTTTGAACCTGTCCGTTCCATGGTGTCCAACGTCTTGTGCGGGGTGGAAAAGTTTATCGGAATGGGTGGTTGCGACAGCGGCAAGTAATTATTCATTAAGTATTCAGTATTCAGTATTAAGTAATAAATGCTAATATATATTGCACTAATCTACTAAATAATCGCTAAAATAACATTCTACTAAATAAAATTAAAGAAAACGATTATAATAAAATTACATAATAATACATACATAATATAAAATAATAAAAATAAATATAAAATAATATAGTCACACACCCACTCCGTATGTTGTTACGTTATGGAGTCCCTAGATATTTGTTGGATTAGGGAGGTGGTCGTGGGAAGAGTATCTTGCCTTCCATAGTTTCCAGACAGTTTTCGGTCTCTTTCCAGTAAACATAAACGACCAGCTGGGCGATTGAGTGGTTGTGTTACTTTCTCCGCTCCCTTGGCCTGTCTAATCTTCGCCGGGGTAAGATGAGGAGGCCATTCATCTTGTTTACTTAGGAAGTCGGGTCCACCTAACCGGTCTGGAGTATCTGTCAGTTCTTGAGGAGTTGCTCCTCTGGAAGCGATGTTGGCTAGATTAATCGTCTCGGGGCAATGTCTCCATTGATCTACATTGGAGTTAATATCGTCCTTATCTGAGGAGTATGGTGTTCCCTCAGTTGGGTCGTCAACTTCACTGCTCTCCACTTCCCATTCACTTAATTGATATACCTGTTCTTTTGGTAATCTTTCCATTAGAGTTCTACGTGAAGGGCCAGTAAAGTACCAACCTACTCTAGTTCTTCCCGCATAGACTTGTAATGGTTGCGGTTGAGCAGGCCGTTTCTCCAATGTCTCAAGCGCTTCATGCGCATTTTGGCCGATGAGTATTTGCACTCCAGGGTAATCTGTGTTGAATCTAGGTATATTAAGCTGCTGGGTGGAATCGTCCTCATCCCTGTTATAAGGTTCTAATTGGCTGGTAGCAAAGTTCTTTATCGCCACCATTTTTACTGACCTTATACTATGTTCTCCTAGTTCATCCTGGGGGGTGGACAACGCACCTACATAATAATCCGCTATTACTGTAGATTTCCAAACCTGCATAATTCCTGACATGTTTAACTTAGTTCGGAACTTGGGTTGTCCAGCAAAGATGTCTTCGGCTAGTTCTTTGTCGATGAATGTTCCTGTGCTACCGGAATCAAGGAGGGCGTTCACTATATAACTCCTTTTAGGTCCGTGGACCCTTAATTGCACTACAGGAAATTCACGGATTCCTACATTGGAAGTTGGTGCTTTCCAAGATGGTTGTCGATCAGAAGTAGTTAGGGTGAGCTCGCTGTTTGTGTCTTTTTCATACGTAAGTGCTCGATACACTGCGGTATTTATCATGTAACAGGATTCATCTTCGTCGGAGAATTCGTCCGTATAGAATCCTTCCATCTCAGAACTTTGGTCAGTGTCGTTCACATCACTGAATTGGACATGTAGTTCGGACTCACTTACCTGACTCGGGCTGTTTCGATCGAATTCAGTGTGCAAGATGTTTTGCGCCGCACTTTGCACACCTTGCGTCGGAGTAACAGGTTCGCCGTTGGTGTCCTCGTCTGAGGCAATTATAACACAACTGCTTATCCCAAATTCATCACACGCATTTAAACGGTGGGGCCCGTCACACAGCACACATTTTGGTTTGATGTTACTTACCTTACTTTGGGTAACGTTGTGCACACTCGTTCTTTCCTCGGGCTTTCTTACATGAATTCTCTTAGGAGACGTAGGAGGAGTTTTTCTTACCTGTTCTCTCCTGTCATTGGTTCGAGACTTGAATTTACTTACGTCCTGAGGCGCTTTGTTGTCATAGTAAGATCTTCCAGTGTCTTTCCCGCTGTCTTCCTCTTGAGAAGCCTGGCTTTCGCCGTCGTCTGTATAACACACTGGTATTATCTTTCTCCTAGAAACGGGTTTCTCACTTACCTTATTTTCCGGTGTCTTTTCTCTGGACTGCTTTAGGAGCTGTAATTTTACCTCTCCATCTAAGAATGACATGAGATCAGCCATGGTAGGGTCTCTTCGTTGTTGTTCCATCATATATAACACTTTCTTGTCCCAGCGTGTACCTACTCCACCCTTGGGCAAAGTAGATGCTAAGGCTCCTACAACCATAGAACTCTGATATTCATGAGACTTACCTAGCCAATCTAATTGTCTACAGATCTCCTGAATCTCATCGGAAAACTCTATAATCCCGTTGCTAATGAATTTTCGGGGCGCCACCAATTTTGCATACAAATACCTAGCTATGTTATTCCTATTACCATACCTGATGTTTAATGTATCCCAAACTTGTCTTAATCCATCTGGATGTCCAATAAACTTTAACGCCATTAACTTGGGAGATCCTTCCAAGCACTCGATGAGGAATCTAAGCTTTTCTCCATTAGATAGCACGGAGTTCTGTATGTTATCTTTGTAATATTCATTAAAAGGTAACCATTTCATCTCATCTCCATTGAACTTGACGATCTCTCCCACCTTTACCGCTTGACGGGCTTCGGTTCTAGCCATTTGACGCGTAAAACTTTCTTGGGCCATCGTATTATTTAATATCGAATTATCGGTATATAAATTTCTAGGATTATTATCAAGTCTATATGGAATATCACTGTCAACCGGTTTATAATTACCCTTAATAGGGTTTACTATAGGAGTTTCTACTTCAATAGCAGTATAGATGCGTGTAGGCTCCACACCTTGCGCATGAAATACTTCAGACCGAACAGGTTGACACATTGTTACAGAGGGTGGTGGTATACCCTTTTGTAAATTTACTAACTTATCGCGTTCTGACGCGATACTCTGCTGCACTTCTTGCAACGCTAACCTACTTTCCCTTACTGTGCCCTTGAACTGCTTAACAATCTCCTGCATCTGCTCGAACAGGAGATCCATCCCCCGCCGTCTCTCATCCACCCACTCGACCGCCGAATCGGGAGACGCCAATGTTGTAGCGGGCGGACGAGGGACAACGGGCGACAAATCATTAATATTTCGCTCGGAGTCCAGGACATGAACTGTCTCATGGGCTGTTCTACTGGGCACAGGTAGCTTAGTGCTATGCAAAGGGAAATTAGAGGTAGGTTCAGGGAGTACAGGAGTCTCTAT